>JAGDQP010001041.1:67993-134247 GCA_022664845.1 Lepisma saccharinum
TATATATATATATATATATATATATATATATATATATATATATATAACATTGCTCAAAACATTAGATCAATTATTTGCTAGCAATTCAGCTGTCATATTGATTGCTGAATCTAAAGAGCTTAGAATCATGCATTATTGTGACAAGTACAACTTTACTGATTCACATTTATGGGTATAAATTCTATAATAATACACTGCAAAAACTGCTCCTTTGAATAGTGGATACAAAATTCTAATTTGTACTCACAGTTTTTTAGAGGTTGTGGCAAACCCAGGGTTGGGTTTAGAGGGGCGATCTTTACCTCCTAGTTCTTGGGAGGGAACAGATTAATAGAAACAAAAAGGATGGTAAAATATCAATCCATGTGCCCGTCACTGATTCTCAAAAATTGTGCGTATATTATACCGTCTATTTTTCATAGACAGTGACGGACCCAAAGTTTCATATTTTACCTTCTTTTTGTTTCTATTAATCTGTTCCCTTTCAAGAACTGGGAGGCAAAGAGCTGCCCCTCTAAACCAAACCCTGGGTTTGCCACAGCCTCTCCAAAATTGTGGGAACAAAACTGGAATTTTCTATTCACTATTCAAAGGTACAGATCTTGCATTGTACTATCTATGATTTATTTGAAATTGAAATAAATTATTCGTTTAATTAATATTAATTTATAGGCACCTCCACATTGAAAGTCATATGTAAGAAAATTATATATTATTTTTACTTTTTAGTTTTTGTGTTCTGAAATAATAGGTGCATGCAGCCTTCAAGTAAAGACAGATACTTAAGCGGGGGTGAGATGTTATTTTCGAGGACGATTTTGGGTCAACAGATGTACGTGCGTCTACATTTCAGATTCATTGGAGTAGTGGGAGAGGGTTACATTTGAAGGAAACGAAATTATTGTATGCCCCTAGGGTGTAGATTGAGTGAGTTAAAAAAATGGAATGTCGTCAGAGCTACGTATGCCTACTAAGTTTCAAGTCGATTGGAGTAATGCAAGTGGGTTAAAACTGAAGGGGTGAAACTATTTTATCCCTAGAGGGTGTAGATTGACTAGGGTTAGTTTTCCAAAAATGTATTGTCATCGGAATTACGTATGTCTACTAAGATTAAGGTCGATTGAAGAAGTGCAAGTGGCTTAAAACTGAGTTACAAGATTTTAACCTAACAAACCGAGAGAACTATGAAGTTAAATGAAACAGTTTAAAAAACTCTTTTACTGCTAAAACAATTCGGCCTAAATTTACTCGAAAATGAAGAAAATTTTCTCAGAAGAAGATTCTCAAAAACTAAGAAAGATTGTTTTCTCAAAATTACACATATTCGACAATATACAATTAACAGACAATAAACTCACGAGGTAATAAACTAACACTTATAGACCTAGATTATAAATCTGTGTCAGTCATAAGGAAATGGAATAAGCAAGTGCAATGAAGTTCTACACTACAATTGGAACCACATTGTCTCTCGGAACCGAGTATCTAAACAGTTGTACTGCAACTGGTAAACAGCGCATAGTTAAGGAGCTCATAATCTCAGGAATGGGAAAAGAAAAAAAATAACTAGATTTAATAACAAATGAATATCGAATTACTATACTAATTATTTTTTCCCTTTCATTGTCACCAGTGACGTGTAGATAGATATTATACTTGACTGTAGGTGTTTTCTACTGGACTGTACCACTGTCAAAATTTATTCCACCAAGTCTCATGACTTACTATGGTGCTGAAGTAGGGTAAGGAGAAAGAGATTGACCAAAGCGTTCAGTTTGCGTGGTTTTGTTGGAATAGCACAGAAAGCGTCAGCTTGCTAGCTAAGTGACCCGGCTCGATTCTCAGTGTGCTTTATATTTTTTCATCCATTTCTCACAAGTTTAATAAATGGAGAAATAAAAAGTCGCTTAGTATCGGGCAATGCATGTTTCTATTCAGTCCAGAAACTTCTAACCTCGCGATTAATTTCAAGCAAGTTGAAATTGAAAATATACATAACGGTTATTTTGCCAGCAATATTTTACGGTTGCCAAAGTTGGAGTACGACCCTAGCAGATTAAAGTAAATCACGAAAGTTTGAAAGTTCTTGGGAAAGATATATTGCCCTAAATGGGACAAGATGACTAGGAAATGGAGAAGTCTACATAATGAAGAACTTCGCGGACTTTACGACTCACCCGATGTTACAAGAGTAATGAAATCGCGACGACTAAGATGGGCAGTCCATGTAGCTCGGATGGGTGAAAGATGAAGATTATATTCCATCGTGGTTGGAAAGCCGGATGGAAAGGGACCGTTGGGAAGATAGAGTTGACGTTAAGAGGATAATATTAGAAGGGATCTTCGAGAAGTAGATATTTATGATGATTATTGGCTTGATCTTGCTCAGGATAGAATCCTATGGCGAACGTTTGCTATTGTAGCGATGAACTAGCGCGTTTCGTAAGCTATAGAGTAAGTAAGTAAGGGCTACTCACACGTCTGAGTATGTTTTACTCAAGTATTTTTTCAAAAGTTCTTTTCCCTAGCTCTCGACACAATATTGACTCAGTGGTTTCTCAAATATTTGAAGACGTTTTCCCCAGTTTTGAGCAATACTTCCTTATAGTTTGCGAGCTAAATTTTGTATAATCAACTTTCAAAATTTTGAATATATGTTTGATCACTTTTGAATACATGTGTTCTAATTTTTTGAATTTTTTTTCCAAATTTACTCATTTTTGAATCAACTTTTAACTTCACTTACAAGTAATTTTTTTTCATAGTTGAGAAAGTTTTCTCACTTATACATGTAATACTCATGTAATTGGATGACTCATCAGTGGTACTGGGAATGTATGGGACTCAATCGAAAAGTGTGTCATTCTACTAGGGTTACTTAGTGATGTAAAGGTATCCATGTTTTAACATCTGTTATCTCTTTGTGAATTAGAACGTTATATGAACTTTGTACTGTATATACAATCCGAACAAAAACACCAGAGGTGCAAAAAGTGGAGCCAAGTTCTTTAGCCCTAAAAAGGTGTGAAATGGGAGACGGATGAGCCAAGTTCCTTGGTGACAGCATGTAACAGGAAGAAAGGAACTTGGCGCGAGCTGGCAACAGCCTTAAGGTTGGTGGCGGTGGACGTAGTGGGTTTTAGGATCCCCACCACCCTTATAGCTTGAGGATCATGAACCTTGCCACCTCGCGCCAAGTTCCTTTCTTCCTGTTACATGCTGTCACCAAGGAACTTGGCTCATCCGTCTCCCATTTCACACCTTTTTAGGGCTAAAGAACTTGGCTCCACTTTTTGCACCTCTGGTGTTTTTGTTCGGATTTCACAGCTTTTTGTAGGTGTATAATATATATACTCGCTCTCTCGGCCTCGTTTAGGTCCTCGCCCCCCGTAGCTGGCTGAGGCCTTAACTTCGAGGTTTTGGGTGCTTACGCCCCTTTATCGTAACCACTCTCCAGGACACTGTGCTTCCATGTTGCAGATTTTTTTCCCATACCCACCACCCGTGGGAATGAAATATTTATTGAAACATAGAGAAGCTTTGCCATATTTATTGTAACCTACTTGTGATGATACAGCAAATTTACTTCCTGATGGCGGC
Source organism: Lepisma saccharinum (assembly GCA_022664845.1). Lineage (NCBI taxonomy): Eukaryota > Metazoa > Arthropoda > Insecta > Zygentoma > Lepismatidae > Lepisma > Lepisma saccharinum. The sequence continues at coordinate 71,594 of JAGDQP010001041.1, forward strand.
CCTAAAATCCACCACCACCAACCCTAAGGCTCGAACATCATCTGGTGTTTTGCTCGGATTTCACAGCTTTTTATACGTGTATATATATATATACTAGGTTCGCCTCGCTGGGTGTGCTGCCCCAGAATTCCATGTGCGCCCCAACTTCATATTTTTAGGGTTACGCCCCCTTTATTGTGATCAGACTTTCTGGGGACAGCGCCCCATGCTATGCAGACCTTTTCCCGTATCGCCTCGGGGGCTGCACGCTCATAGCGGTGGTTTCATCCATTTATTGAAAAATTTTGGTGATGGTACACCTTCATACCAAATTTCGTTTCTCTAGCTTCAGTGGTTTGGAAAATGGTATTTGGGCGGCTATGTTGAATTAAAGAAAGCGATTTTTAAAAAGTATTCTTACATTGAAGTTACCTACTTGTGATGGTACACCTTCATACCAGATTTCGTTTCTATAGCTCGAATGGCGTGGAAAAAGTTTTTGTGCGGCCATTTTGATCCAAGTTAACAACTTTTTCAAAATTGTAAATTATTCCTAAACTACTCTTGTTAATACACCTATATGCCAAATTTCGTCTCTCTGGTTCAAGCGGTCTGGAAAATGGATTATGAAGTCAGCCATTTTGGATTCAAAATGATGTCTTTGCAGATATTTTGTAATCTACTAGTGATGATATACCGTCATACTTCGAAATTTCATATTTCAATTTTTAACATCTTTTTTCTTACAGAACCTCAAAATCGCTGATTTCGCTATAAACTCTTCTTCCTGTATAACATGCTGACGTTTTGTGACACGTGGAACTCGGCTGCATGCACTGCCGTACGTGTTGATACTCCCCTCGATTCGCTCGCGTCGCTGCGCCAAGAATCCCACGGCAGACCGCGCATCGAACTTGAGGAGTTTGGAGGAACTGCGTCTTTTTATCACAATCAGATTCTGCAGTGCACTGCGCCACATGATGCAGATATTCCCTCATACTCCAGAGCGCTGCGTCCGAATGGGGAAACGTCCACATTCTGCCTGTATAACATGCTCCTGGCAATGCTAACGTTTATGAAGAGTAAAACTTGGTGGGACACGCAGGAGTATTGGAAGTTGGCACGAAAAATTGGGGTCATCCATATTCCATTTCACCACTTTTTAAGATTGAAGGAGTTGACTGGACAGTTTGCACCCCTGGTGCTTTTGCTCGTATTTCGCAGCTTTTTACACTTGTGTAATGTATATACTCGCTTCGCCTCATTGGGGCGCTGCCCCCAGAATTCCAAGATGGCCTCGCTGGGGCGCACCCCTTTATCGCAATCAGGCTCCAGCTGGGAACTGTAACCTAGTAGGGGAGACGAGCCGAATTTATTCTAACCTACTCGTATTGGTACACCTTCATACCTTTCTCTAGCTTCAGTCGTTATAAAGTGGGGCTTAGGCGGGCATTTTGGATAAAAGATGGACACATTTTTAACGTTTTCTTATATTTTCGTGACATACTCGTGATGATACACTGTCATACCAAATTTCATTTCTCTATCTCAAACGATGTGAAAAATTGTATTTCAGCTGCCATTTTGAATCAAAGATGGTGAATTTTTTTAAACGTTGTTATGTTTTCCTAAACTACTCTTGATAATACATCATTATGCCAAATTTCGTATCTCTGGCTCAATCAGTTGGAAAATGGATTTATGACACCCGCCATTTTGGATCCAAGATGGCGTCTTTAGAGATATTTTGTAATATTTTCATAATCTACTAATAATGTTGTACTGTCAAACTAAATTTCATTATTCTAGCGGCAGCCGTTTAGGCTGTGTATTCTTTAAAAGTTTAGGTTTGGCGGCCATTTTGAATCCAAAATGGCGACTTTTTCAAATTTTTAAAAAGTTTTCTTAATTTGCTACCAACGATGTAGTTTCATACCAAATTTCACTGTTCTATCTTTATCCGTTTAGGCTGTGTATTCTTTGAAATTTTAGGTTTGGCGGCCATTTTGAATCCAAGATGGCGACCTTTTCAAAATGTCGGAATTTTTCCTGTATCTACTTATCATCCTCTACCTTCGTACCAAATTTCATGTTTCTAGCTTACTCCAAACACCCTAAACAATATGATGAGTGAGTCAGTCAGTCAGTCAGTCAGTCAGTCAGTGAGTGAGTGAGTGAGTGAGTGAGTCAGTTAGCATAAAACGTCCAATTTCAGGGGTCCACAACTAGAACATAGTTTGAGATACGAATATGAAATTTTGTACATCTGCACATATTTACCATATCTCCTCAACGGCAAAAGCTCATATTCCTATCTTTAACATCTTTTTTCTTACGGGGCCCCAAATAGTCGATTTTGCCATAAACTCTTGTTCCTGTATAACATGCTTCTGGCAGTGCTAACGTTTTCTGGCGTGAAGAACTTGGCTCATGCACTGCCGTGCATGTTGATTGACAGATCACTAAGGTGTTGCGTTAGGAAACGTTTGATTTTCTACGTCACGTTATATCTGCAACGTCCCGTTCGCCGATCGGGATTTCTGAATATTATTATAACCCTATGGGAGCACGGAAGAATATGTGGTTAAATGTTAAGCTGATCATCCTGTAACTGGATTCAAATTTGTCATTTTTGAACGCATTTAACAGCCACAAGTTCAATAGGAGCACTGATAGATACAAAGGGTACTACTCTCTGCTCTCAGGAAAGGTTTCAAAATCTTCAGTGAAAGAAATGTTTCCTGTCCTGAACGGTTTCGCACCCTGATTTCTAACCTGAGAGATTTTAACTTTTGAAATATGCGATTCAACATTTGAACTGCAATGGAACGATGTCGTAGAATTCGTTATTCTATTATTCTAAGGAATTATCCATTTGCTGACAATTTTTCATACACTCACAAGGTTTATACGAGAGTTACCAAAGGTCAATGTAGTAACATTCTATGAAGTTTTTACGAGAAATTTCTCACCCATTTTGAGTGTATGCAATTGTTTATTGTTCCCTTTTGCAATATAATCTGTTGGTAGCAGTAAGGCAATACTAATCTGATAAAGGTTAAAAGACGGTTATGAAAACATAAATTACAAAAAAAAAGTCGTATTGTCGTTGTTGACGAAATTGTCAGTTGTTGGTCATTCTTTTCCCAAATTAGATAACAAATATTTTGTCACGAGAGGATGAACAATTCTACAAAATTATTACCAACTAATGTTTATAGTTCTGAACGTTCTACAAAGGCATCTAAATAAAATATTTCTCTGTGTTGCAAATGCATGCCCAGTTAACCTCTATGTAGCACGAATAAAGGAACTATCAGATAAAAGAATATCAGCTGCAAATTAACGTTAATGGCATTTGCTTATGTTAATGTACTAAGATATTCCTTGTTTTAAACAATTGAAGATATTTCTCCCTCGAAATTAAATACAATGTATACTTCAATAGCGAGGTGTCAGCGTGTAGAAAACATATTTGCTAGAAGCCTGTAAGTATGTTTAACACGTATGAACTATATATAACATGTAGTTAGTATTGGCAGAACTACTATATTAAAGTTGTGTTTCCTTGCGCAACCATTCGCATAATTTTCCGATTCTGAAACAAAACAAATTTTGGTCACGAATTAATTCAACCGTCTGTCACTGTAAATATCATAATCATTGCAGAAACTTTTATTTCCTTTGTTTACTTTTGCTGATTTCCTCCTCCGAAACATGTAGTTTCTATGCGGATGTCATATCAAATACTTTTAAATAATTTTATTATTTTAATTTCTTTCTCTCTGTTTTTCTATATTTAGCAAAGTAGAATAGTAATAGCTGCTTTAGCTACTTTATTAAATATAAATCGTATTCCACAAAGTATTTTATTAAAAAATAAAACAATAAGATCAATATTAACGTGATATTCTTCAAGTATTCCTTCCGAATAATGAAAATTGCACGATCTTCACTAGGGAAACGTATTTCTCTTATTCAATAAACTTTAAGAGTTTTCACATAGATCTATTGCTTAGGTCCATCGAAAGGTTGTAGTAAATGCAGGGAATTCAAAGTGTGGGAAATTGAGATCGAGACCTCTTTTCGTGTAGCAATTCCTCAATTCAATTGGTGAAATTTAACGAACACTAATAATGTTAGAATCATTTGCATAAGCTTGTATTATACATGCGCTGTTTCCCAGGTTTATTATCTGAGTTCCGAGACCTTTGTCTCTAAAGAAAAGCAAATTATACGTATAGTTCAGAATATCATATTCATTTTTAAAGTCGTAAAACCGTTCAGACAAAATGTCTGGGAAAATGTAGAAATAGGGATAAAATTGTAGAAACGATGTTTCAAGGAATATTTTTCAGATTGTTTTGCACTTAGTTTTCATCATGTGCGAAGTGGTTTAGGCATGATCAGTAATATTTTTTCTGCAACCAATCAAAACATGCCTTCGTTTCTTTGGTAAGTACTATGACTGGCTGCTTATATGTACCCTGCGCATGCTCAGATAGCGTTTTCTTCCTTGCTTGCTTACTCCGCTAATGCAACGCACAGCAACAAGATTTCAACGAGCAATGTATTAAAATTTATTTTCTGTGACTGGTGTGGTATAGTGTTCAACGAATTCAGCCGTGAAACTTCGACGACTCTTCAGCCCACAACGCAAAGTGAAGCAACGTGGCTGTGCGTAATACTAGTTCTTTGTATATTCTGGTAAGTCCTGAATTGCATATAAACGAATTGCTTTTGAAGTAAACGTATAGAAATTATTATTATTTTTAGTAATGTCTTTTATATTATGAGACAATGTACATTTCTCTCCACTGGACTCGAGCATTTTTCTGATTCTTAGAGATATCCAAAACTCTATTTTGTGAACTGAAGGCCTGAAGTTGAGTTCAACTTCTCTATAACAATATTTGTAAACTTCTATATTTTAATCAATTTTATTTGTCATTTGTGTGATTTTCCTACTTGGAATTCTATTATAATAAATCTGTTGTGTGAGAAATTAGGTATTTATAGCGGGATGGAAACATACATTTAAACATAATTCGCTATAAGAGATATTTATTTTTAACTTAAACTATAATCGAGTGTATTTTTATTGTGTTCTTGTTTGAAGATAAGGAGATATCTTCCTATATTCAAATCTATATTAAGACGGATATGTTATAGAAACTTAGGAGGTTTTATTGTCAATAAAATTTATTGTTCACTTCTAATCAAAGAAAAATGGTTCATATTGTATCATGTTACTATTCCAGTTTCAGCCAGTAAAAGTATGTACATTCATAGTTAATGTCAGCCAGCAGGATTAGCTACCGAAATTGACTGAAGAACGTATTTGATTAGTTCTCATCGTCGGTGATTATTGATGTATCTGTCCGTCCGTAGCTCAGGATTTAAATATATTAACTCTCTTTTGCCTTGTGTCTCTCTGGGCAGTCTTTGCAAGTCCCAATGAAAATTTTAACTCAATTTCAATTAACGAAGCATAATCAGCAAAGGACACCAAAAAGTTCACCAACTTAAAATAATAATCGTGTGTTCTCTTATCACACTACCTGCATTAAAACTGCTTGTACATTTACAGAAACCCAAAGGTCAAATAAGTAAATTTTGAGATCCTTTCTGGTGAAAGTCCGTAAAATAAAAGAGGAAGAAAATTCTCATTAGTGCTCATAATGGTTCAAATACGAACTTAAGTTGAGAGTGGTTTATTGATGGAGTATCTATAGTTTCACATCCATTTAGGGCCACTTGAGAATGCAAGTGACACGTGGTAACTAAAGTGTAGCAGAAATTCCAGAGCATGGGGAATATTGAAAACGATGAGTTCGGGCTATTGATTAATTTCAGAAAATATACAAAGAAATTATTTCCTCAGACTTGCTTCATAATGTTGTAGTGGGGTAATGAATGGATTTACAATTTATTTCAATTAAAGACTGTTTTGAAATTCGAGGAAAATAAACGATCAAGGACATCGAGAATATTTGAAAGATTGTTTTACCGACCATCGTCCACGATATATTTTGAAGTACATTAACCATTTTGCATCGGGATAATTCGGAAGTAGTAACCACACTGTAGAAAGTAAATTATATCTTTGAATTCTTTTGTGGGTTTTAAGCATCCCTGGCTCAGGCTGAGATAAGTTTGGAGAAAGGATGTATGGGAGAAGTTGACTATTGTCTAATTGAAAGGTACCTTCCCAACATTAGTCTAGTGTGACTGAGGAGAGATTTTCGAAATCGTCAGTCAAGATCGCTGGACTTAGTTCAACAGTTGGAACTATGTTATAGAGTCTTTGCTGTTGTTGTAAGGATTCAGTTGGGATAAAACACTTTACAAGAATAAAACTCATATTTGTATTCAACACCTTTGTACTACATTTACTACTACTTTATGCCTTTAATCAACTGGATTTTATTTATGGCTTTTAGGCATCTTTCGCTAAGCCAGAATAAGGGAGGAGATAGGATAGGGAAGGTAGAGTCACCTTAATAAAGAAAAAATCTCTGCATTCGCCTGGTGAAACTCTAGAATGTCTCAATGAGAATAGTCGACAGTAGAGTTCGGACCCACGTGCCTACACATCGACGATCCGGGGTCTGCGATGGCTACAATGCCTGATTATACACTTTTGAGTATAAACTTGGTTAATTTCAGTATTTTCCATTTATCACTTCTGTTGTAAACAAAATTAAAATGGAATGAAGAGGTAGCAAGTATCTGTGTCTGAATTTTTAAATCTCCATTTTGTGATGAAAGAGATAATACCTACGGAATCTCCACAATATATTTTTGAAATCTTTAAGTTTTATATTTATGGCGTAAGCAAGACATTCAACCGAATTATAACGAAATTATCCTCCATTTACGAATGTATGAATAAATGATCTTAGTGTTTGTTCAAGCGCCCTCTAGGTAGTAAACATACGCGAATGGGGAACTGGAAAACTGTCGATAGATCTAGTTTTAATTTTAATCCAGATTACGTTTCTAATTATATTGCGTTAGCGATCAAGAGACTATTGAGCATATTGATTCCTACTTCTATTATGCATTGAAAAAATATTCGGAGAGAGAAGATTGGTTGGACTTAATTTCTGCTTGTTACAGAACATTAATCATCAGTTATCACTATTAGATAAAAAATCGGCACGATACTTTATGTGTAGGGTATACGGAGGGAAATCAATTACAACGTTTATATTCTTCACCCACTTCCCATGAGATAGCGGTTGCTGAGTATCTGTATTTGGGAGTGATTTGCAAGTTATATCGTGTTGTACTGTTGGCCTTCATCCAACAAATATTTCTGGTTACTTTATCTTTTCTTACAAACTTCCAAGATTAATTCGATTAACAGAGAAAAGATATTGTTTTCCTAACGAACTCGTTTATTGCCATAAATATGCCAAAAAAAAATGGAGCAACAGTATAATAAACTAGAATGCTATTCAAGCAACTACCGGTAGTCAGAAATTAATTTAATAAATATTTTGATCCTGTGATGATCACTAACATATTAAGAATATATAATAATTAATACCGAGCGGCCGTAGCTCAGTGTTAGAACTTTGACGTAGCATTCGGGAGGTCGTAGGTTCGATACAAGCGGCCGACCAACCTGCTTGAAGCTTTTCCAGGGCTTTCCCTCAGTCAAACCAGGCAAATGCCGGGATGGCACCATCAACATAGGCCCTGGCCGACACCTTCCCTAATCCTTTCCCCTCCGCTATCCCGGCCTGAGCCTTAGATGCCTAAAGGCCATACACTGTAAAAATAGGATACACAACGTTCATCCAAAAAATGGAGGCAGCTGAGCTGCCTCCACTTTTTGGATAAACTTACATTCAGCCAGTTTTCGGTTGAACGTTTTACTTTCTGTAAAATTTCAAAATGCGTATATATATATGACTGTTCCAACGTATTTGATTAATATTCCTATTCCTTTAAAATTTAAAATGAAAAAAAAAAATAAGTTGAAGTGGTCAGGTTTCGATCCAGTGTCCACAAGTGCACACTGGTCAGACGCTCTTGTCACTTAGCTATTTTTTTGTTACATACCTAAGAGAAAAAAAAACTAAACCTAAGAGAAAACTAACAACATTGACCTGCCTTAAATATAAATGGCCCTGCAATAATTACCATATAACTTATCTTTTTTTTCGATTTCCATATATTGAAATTGCTCTAGCAGATATTGCACATAGTATTTAACATCAGTGACATGCTGTTGATATAGTAAGATATAAATGGTTTGGATGGTAATCCAGTACATGATGCGTCTTTTTGCCCTTGGAAAAACTCGGAATGCCGGATAGTAGATGATCTGCTCAGTGGTAAACGTGTGAAAAAAGCCTCGAGTTATTCGGTTCATAATTATTTTGTACTTCATCCAGATATTGATTTTTGTGGTACACTCTGTTATTTGATGCACTAAGCTGTCCGGATTTTGACATAGAAAACATAAATCACTATTAATTATACGCTTCTGATATAAGCGTGTCTTATCGGGCCAGATCTGACGAATGAGTTGAAAACCTAAATTATGTAAAAAAGGCAGGCGTCTAAGTTCATTGATATTTTGCCAGATAGCAGACCAGTCCTCCTTCATGTGAGTACGTTCTACTAATGGTAGGATGGGTTGGCTTGCTGTTCTTAAATATCTATAAAATACCTTTACTGTCCATTCATCAATTGGTAAGTGATAGTTGAGCATATAAGTGATGTCACATAAAATATCAGTAAGATATGGGATAATAGTTTTCCACTCTTGTATATTGAGAGGTATTGTTCTATCTATGTATTGGCAAACTGATTGAATGACCTGTCCTGAAAAGGAACTGTGAAACTGGCTAAGTATTTGAACAGTTCGATGTAACCGTAATGCTGCTCCTTGTGTGACAAAGTCCCTGAGATTTAAGCCTCCATCCTGTAATGCTACATGGCAAGTACTGCGGTTAATGCGGAAAATATGTGTATACCAGAGAAAATGACCGATCCATTGACTAATTAATGCTTGCGACTTTTTATTGAGTTGTAATATTTGCATAACATGAGTTGCTTGACTCAATATAGATATATTAACGAATTGTGCTCTTTCCAAAAGTGTGTGGAAACTGCCCATATATTTTTTTAATTCACCAATGATTCTTTGTGCCAAACGTTGGGAGTTGAGGTCAATCGTTTGTTGAATGGTGGGAGCCCATCGAATTCCTAAGTAATCAAGAGATGAAACTACTTTGCCATATTGCTGGTAAGTATCCTTATGAACATTAGGCATTAATAATATTTTCGTTTTGTGAGGGTTGATTTCAATGCTGGAGGCTAAGCGGAAAGCGTCCAAAAGTTCGAGGACCTTTTTCATTTCTGGTTCGTCCCGCGCGATCCAGATGGCGTCGTCCATGTAGACTAGCGCCTTTAGAGTATTTTGGCGGCAGGTCATACCGGTCAGGTAGGATTTGATCATTTGAATTACAGGTGTCAAAGTTAGCATGAAGAGGTAGGGTGACAGACTAGAGCCCTGGTTTAATCCTCTCTCCATACGGAATTCGGATAGCAATATGCTATTGACCTGTAATTTAAGAGTTCGGATTTTGAAAAGATTATTGAGTAAGGTACGGATAGCATTAGGAAAATTCATGTGCCGAAATACTTGGGTTAAAAATTGAATGTTTACCGTGGAAAAAGCATTTTTGAAATCGGTTGACATGACTACAAAATCGGGTACACCTTGAAATCTATAAACATGAAGCAGCTCTCTTAAGTCGGCAAACATGACCTGTATGGGGCGGGTGTGAGCCACGCCTCCCTGACTATCGTCCAATAATTCTTTCATATGTGGCTGAAATCTTAACATCAAAGCTTTATCTAAGATTTTATAGTCCACATTTAGTAAAGATATTAATCGATACTTTTGAGCAGTTTTTTTAGGAATAAGGATAGCTAAAATGGCCGAAAAGGGCTGATCGATAGACTGATCGTGTAAAAAAGGATTATACATTCGTGTGAGAACCGGAATAATTAATTTATGGAATTTGAGATACCATCTTACCCCGAAACTATCCTCCCCAGGGGACGTGCCTTGTTTCATACTTTGCAGTGCGATTAATATCTCCGCAGAAGTGAAGGGTTGCTCCAACGCATTAGCTGCTATGTGGGAAAGCCGATGCCAGTGCGGTACTTGGTGCAGAAAATCAGCATGATTGGAGTCTTTTTTGCTTAAAAAAGGCTTTATAATCCTGTCGAATGTGATGGTATATTTCCTGTTCCTGGACTTCCAAACCTGTATCGGTTATATAACTATTGATGATTTTTAATTTAGCTCTTTTCCGTTCATTAAGGATATGGGGGTAGAGGGGTTCCTCCATCACCCCTAATTGTTTCAACTTATATTTTGTAAACCTCTACTAATATTCCTACCCGTTACACTATCTATGTCAAGTCTGGTAGCATTAACATCTGCTAGTACAATAGTTGGAAAAGTATGGTATTTTTGTAGCTCAGTACCTAATACATTGTAAAAAAAGTTCTCGCGTTCTACACTGTGTTGTGAGTCACTTTTAGCATAAACTGCTATTATCACAAGTTGTTGCACTTTGACCGAGATAAGTCGGCCACTTTCGTGTAAAAAAAGATCACTGTATGGTAAATCCCGTCTCAACAATAATTATATCCCAGCTTGAGTTTTATGATTATAATTATCGATGGTATCGTAATTGTCAATTTTCCATGTGTTAACTTGCGTCTCTTGTAAAGCTGCAATTTGAATAGACTGTTGATTTAGCACTCGCCTAACCTCTGCCACTTTTACCGCATAGATTGCCTTATTAACATTAAAACTACATGCCTTTAATGTATGAGGGCCTGCACTCATGAAAAAGTTAATCCATAACAAAAGCACGAAAATAGTTTGTAATCCTAACATGGTGAAGATGTAGAGAAGTGTCTATTGGATAAATGAAAAGTTGGTACGTACCTTTCCTGGCGTAGTTGATCACAGGGGGATGTCTGTACTTACGGGCTATCTGCACTGTGACGATCTTCACTGACTGGTTGAGATGTTGCTTTGGCACTTACTGCTTGAGCCCCGCCAATATCTTGACCACACTGTTTTGGACGCAGACGGCCTGCTTTCGACATTTGTTTTTATTTTGTTGACGAAGTTTGGAGGGTGACGACACAGACTTGCCGGTTGTTTTCGTGCGTTGACGTTTACCACCTTTCTGTTTGATTACTTCTAAAGTGTCGTCAGAAGAGGATGGGGACAAAAATGCCCCCTCCGGGCCACCTTCGTCACCACTAAAATAATCGCCTGTGGACGACTTTCGCAAAACGCTGAGTGTAACACTACTCCCACTCACGATAGCTGGAGAAACAGCTACTTCCTTTAAAACACTTCCTTCGGTAGTGGATGTATTTTCAGTAACTAATTCGGGTTGAAGAGTGTCTTGTACTTCTAACACAGTGGGAGGTATAGAAGCACTTGGAGTGGTTGTTTGCACCTGCGTTGTTGGTATAATAATCTCATCCGTAACCTCGTTCTGCCTATCGCTGCCCCCTCCCTCCTGCTTGGAGTCGAAAGCTGATGTATGACCTTGCTCCGGTGTGATTTCACTTTGATGCTCAGGGTTGCCAAGGTGGTCCTGTTTATCAGAAATTTGCCACTGACGTTGAGTAGATAAAAGAGGAAAAGTGTTAAAATTAAATTCGATGGGCTTCTCGCCGCTCGGGGTCTGCCTAATAGGATTTTCGTGCCGCTGGTTATCTGCTGTTGCTAATTCAGCCTGGTTCACGATTGAGCGTTGTATTTGTGTTTGAACTTTGAAATTGAAAATTGACATGTACTGTGATACTTGGCTTTTTAGCTCATAAAAATGAATGAGTCTTTTTCCAGTATACACGTTTGGGAGACTTGAGTTAACGGGGAATAATATCTTAGATACTCGAGACACTGTACCGTACTGATTGAAAATACTCGTCACGGTATCATTTGAAACCTCGAGCGGAATGTTCCAGCAAGAAATAACGGTAGTTTCACTCAGATCCAAAGTTACGGGAAGTATTATGCGTTCATTTTCGTTCACATAAGTAATTGTTCCGGCACTCAATTTCAAAGCACGATCCGCTACCTGGTGAGACACCACTTTAATAAAACATGAACAATAGTAAGAATCGGATTCAGTAGACAAAATGTCTTCCGGGTTCAAATATAAGTTCCTCTTAATTGCTTCATGTAAGTTTTCAAAACTGAGTTTCGTTTGTAATTGTCCCAAATCCACTCGTAAAGTATTAATTCGTTGTACAATAGCACTTGGCGTATATGCCATCACTTATATTCGCAATATGAATAGTTAAGATATATTATCAGAAATTCCAATTCAACTGTAGACGCTCGCTCACTTGCTTGTGTCCACTAGTCACTACCACTCTGTAACACAGAGCTCGAAACCAGACGTCTTCGCCTCAGCGCTTCCGGACTGGTTCTGTGTGATCTACGAAGGTAGTTGGTGTTTCTTGCTTTCCGAGTGATATCTATAGCTAGGGTTGTACTGCGAAGGAGGTTAATCATTAACACGTTTTTGATTTTACTACGAGGAATGTTTCGTGAAAAAAGGAGAGATACGTTTGCTACAGTGTAAAGATTTATACCTAACTTAATTTCTCTTTCCGCCAATACAATCCTTGCCGTTCGCGGTCCACCAGTGAATTGTTTACTGTTCACAGTGTAAAGGCAATTTAAACGCTTAAAATGGCGGGACGTTCAATGACAAGCAAGTAACGTTACTCCTGCTACTGGATTATAGAATATCCAACTAAGGTTTAAACTTCATTCACAAAAGTACATAACCTCAAAATTGCCAGTTTAGCTTACACTTTGATTAGAAAATGACCGAGTTTTAAGCGTAAAATCAGTTGAACGTTCACGGACAAATCACTTTGGCCAGTTTCAACCCATTTTCAGTTAACGTTAAGCTATAACATAGAAAATGATAATATTTAAAATGGAGTTAATTTTACCAATCTTTCCACTCAAAGGCTTACACTATATCCACATTTAAGAGTAAATATAACAAAACGCTAATTTTCGATTTTTATTTCTCCATAAAGCGGTTTAACTTTCATCCATTTCATGTTTCCACTTTTTACAGTGTAAATACAATTCAAATATAGTAATTAATATCATTGCTAGAACATTAGGATAGTTAATTCTCTAAAGATTTTATACCATGACGTTAGGATTACATGAATATTTATCAAGTGGTATCTTAGCATTGTTCTAAAAGAATATTAATATTATTTTCTTACTATTTAATTATCTCTAACGTTGAGAGTAAGTAGCAAAATAGAGATACTTAAAACATTGGAGTAGGACTCTATTTCGCAACATAATATGATCATAATTGTTTCTACCGTAAAGAATTGACCAGTAAATCAGTCTATTCTCATTTACTTACTGTGTTTTGGAGCATAGTTTAAAACTCGCGGGCAAACAACGAATACCAAAGTGCCCTAAGTTTCCTCTTTGATATACTCTTATCAATACTCGATGAAAAGGACACTCCTTAGACTACTGACAGTTTTAGCCCGTTCAAGGCTCTTCAGTCCATGAAATGAAAATGAAAATAGAGAATAGAGGTATCTCTGAGATGAAACAAAATCTTAGGTGCCTAGGTAATACATTTCAAAAATATACCCACTTTAATTAAACGAAAATGAAAAGAAGAAATGAAGATATTTATTTAGTAAATTTTGATTGGTTCTGACTGAGTTCAAAATGAAAACATTTTGTTTGGAAGTTTGAAGAGTGTAACTTGTTTTGGAGAACCAGATATTTGCTACTAATGTACGTGTTTCTTTCATGAACACATATCATCGAAATTTCCTAGTGAAACATGCAGTACCAGTTGAGGGCAAGGAACCTGACCCGACCAGCAATTCTAACCAGTGTAAAGCAACATAGGATTTCTAACCAGTGGCGTCATTTCAATGTTTGCTTGCGGGGGGAAGGGATCATTTAGGAAAGAATTTATATATCACTTGGCGCATCCCACCTATATCCAAGCGTAGTTTTTACTTCATACTCTGCATATACGTAATCAGTGATTCCGCCAGCCCCCCTGTGTTGAGTGTCATCCCCCATATCTTCGAAAACACCCCTAGTAATAAAAATATGGTTAAAAATCGACAGAAACCGTGAAAAACTCCTCTTACACCCTCCCAGTTTTGATTTTAAACTCGTAAGCTGAAATCCTGGCGGAGTACCTGTACGTAATCCACACGCATTACTTTGCTGTTAATATGAGATAGCCAAAAAACAAGTAACATAAAAAATAAGGAAACCTTAATTGTTTACTTTTTGTGAAGAGTTATTTACAGATGAGAAACTATAACGTATCAAAGAGTAATGTCTTTGCTTCATTTTAACAATCATTAATAAGATCGTCGATAGAAATTTTCTTAACCTCTTTCCGCTCCATAGCCGAATCATCAACGAAGCGAATCGATTATCGGAAACTCATGACCGAAATTGGTTTTTCAGTCTTTTTAGAACAGAGAAAAATCATTCGTTAAGGCAGTGGTGATCGGCCGTGACAGATAGCAGATTGAAGCAGCCTTTTATACTGTGGATATATATTGAGCTCGGTGTCTTGAGGTGGACGCCACTAAACAATACGGATTCAAGTCCGACTGGAGACAGATATCTTACAGGCAGGCTAGTTAAGGAAAACACTCAATAAATAAATTATCACAGAAATGAAAGAAAAACGCTTAGAAACTTGTTGTGGGTAAGTCCACAAGAACCAACCAACTGACAACATTCTGCATAATGTCGCAGACAAAGTAAACATTGTGGTGGCAAACCTCTTACAATGATCTAACAACCAGAATAAAAATCGGAGCCTAGGAGTTATCCTATAGGGTTTAAATTTTATATTGTATGATAGTAAAGATATGCAATCGAAAGCTTAGCCGATATTCAAATTGATACAACAAATTCTGTGTATTTCTAATTAACGTGGTTGGGTTTTACGGGAATTGTTTTTGTTTATTATACCGTTTATATACGATCGTTTTATACCTGAGTATTGTGGTGCTAAACTTTTTGGCACTACCACCTCATGAAGCCACGAGCCGCTACTGCTTTGTACGCTATTTTATTTTGTGCTTGCAATCAATATTTGTATCCATACATTCAATAATTATGTGAAACCATTTATTATCGCAAGTTCTTAAAACTCTCCGTAAACTATGAGTAATTCTACTTTATTCCTGCGAGTCCTAAGAATTTAATGTTTTGTTATTAGTCAGCATTCTGGAATGAATACAGTGAAACTTAATACAAAAGAACTATTTACATTGTTCTATTGTCTTTCTTTGTTCACAGATAACAATACTATGACATTTCTGGCTAACATTTTAATCGCAGTATGTGGCTTAGTTTACTCTATCCGAAAAAAGAACTACTGAGCGTTATAATAACATCAGCCTTACAAAAGATTTATCATAATTTGTTTTAGTACACAGAGAAAAATCCTTGTTTGTGGTTAACAAAAATTGTCCAAGTAGGGCCCAAACAAAATTTTTCATTGTT
Source organism: Lepisma saccharinum (assembly GCA_022664845.1). Lineage (NCBI taxonomy): Eukaryota > Metazoa > Arthropoda > Insecta > Zygentoma > Lepismatidae > Lepisma > Lepisma saccharinum. Next base: position 87,177 of record JAGDQP010001041.1, read on the forward strand.
TTGAATATAAGTTTGTTTAAATAAATTGGTTTTGTACCACCAGTGAAGAAAAGGCTACAATGATACCGAAGAGACTTGAACAAGTGGCGACTAGCTGCCAGGTCGACGCCTTACCTAGTAGCCCACAACGCTTGTTGGTTGACGCTAAGTGGAGTTCAGCTCATATAGGAAAACTTTTAGAACTTAGAATTTCCAACATCATAACTGCAAAGAAATACAATATTACTGCACTACAAGTCATACTGTACGTTTATTAACAATAAATGAATATCGTGTTAAAGCGTTTTTTTCGTATGCTACGTCAATCAGCATGGTAACAAATACGTTCTAAAACTCAGAATCGGCTCTGTTTACAAAGATTCTTGTTTGGTCCATAAAACAATCCAACTGTATTCCATTAAACAACTCAATTTTGTTTCAGAATCATTCATTTCTATGTTACTCTTTTGTTTGTGCCAAGCACATGAAATATTCAGAGATAAGCAAGATGTTTATCACAACAAAATACTCCAGAATTGTTAACTGATATTCTAAATTCTGTTATTCGAGAAACAAATATATTCCATTTTGTAACATTATTCTCACATAACCCTGTATCTTGATTCAAGGTTGAAATTCCCTTGAGTTTTCCTTGCCAGGCTTGACGTGATTCGTGATACGACAAGTAATATTTCAAACTTGACATATTCTTGATATTTGCTAAATATAATATGCTTGAACTTAACCCAATTTCAAGCTGGAGTATCCCTTGTCTAACTAAGACACTTCGAGCTTTTAAAAAATCAAGCATGATTCAAGCTTGATTCAATCTTTTGCTTGAAACGGCAAGCTTGTTTTTAGCTTGTTAGCTTGACGTTTCAAGGCCAAAATAAGCTCGATTTAAGCTGATTTTGCTATGTAGAATATAACTATTAAAGTTTCAAGCTTAGCTTTTATAAAATTACAACAAAACAGGCCAGTCAAGAAGTGTGGCACTGTAGCAATATAGGTGTCGACGGAGGTAGCTGTATGGTCTGAAATGTTAAGCCAGCAATTCCAACATTGTGGGTTCAAATCCAGCCCTAGGCAATGATGTTTGTGTGTGTGTGTGTGTGTGCGCACTTTAAACTTAGTTCTAAGGATCTATACAGATGAAACAAGGAACATCAGTAAAATAAAATTTTTAAAAAATATAGGTGGTGTGTCAGACTACAAAATACTAGAACCTCAGTTCTATTTCTGGTCTGCATTGTTATATTTGTTAAATACACACAATTTAATTCATTTAAACAAACGTTTGTTGAGATAAAACAAAGTTTGTTTGGGCCCTATTCTAACAATATTTTGGTAACCATAAACAGTTCTTTCTGTGTAGTAAATATACAATTTTCGTATGTTTCTGTGATACACGTATGTCCAGATAAAATATTTTTCTCTGTGTGAGAAGGTCGTACTGACAGTTTTGTGCCTCAACATGAGATATAATGGCAGATTAAACGCAAAAGAGAACGACTGTCACGGATGATGCCAGTTGTGAGGTAAATTCAAGAAAGAAATCAAAATATGAATGCCAATTTGTCAATTTCCAATTCCGCTGTCGCAAAGTTCTGATATATTTTTCCGGTTAAAATGTTTCGAATATTATCTAAGTACTACGAGAGAAAAATGATACCAATTTATGTTTATTGTAAATAGAAAATATATTGCTTCATTGAAAGTAGACGAAAGTAGAAATAGCTTCAACAATTTTCACAGAATCTCCCTGTAATATAGAATTCTGTTTATTTGTTGACACTTACCTTCAAGTATGTCGTAATTGTGCAAAGAGAAACTGAAAACAATTTAATAAAATGGAGGCTCTGCTAAAAAAAAAGATGATTTTCCAATTCCAAATAGAACTAAAAGCAGAAGCCTAAAGAGGAATTCCGAGAGAGATGCCCCAGTTACCTATTTCTAAAGTTACACAATAAAATGCACTACCAATGTAATGTGAGTGTCGAGATCTGTGCGGGCAGTACGAATGGTGAAGTTTAGATGGTGTTAAGTTGGCGTTACTATGAGTTATGGTATGGTTATGAAGTATGGTTAATATGATAAATACATGGAAGGAAAGGACATTACATAACGTTTAAAACATGTTGCCTATGTCGAGAACGAGTCAGGAAAATTGTCAGAGATTTTTTCTTGTATTTTAGCCATGCCTATTAATGATGTTTTCAGATAAAGTGTATTAATTTTTTGGAGGTGATGCGTCGCTCTCAAGTTGGTGGGGCATCTCTTCCGCATAGTCGGGAGAGATGTCCAAAGACAGTGCCTTCGATTTTAGCAATTCTCACTGACACGCAGCAAATTATTGGTATGGTATCACTCCCGGAATTACTCTATATATTTAGATTGGTGGAAAAGTTCTAGCTGATACAAGATTCGTTTGGTGCACAATCGTACAATTTGAAGAAAATGAGTGGCAACAAAGGCCTTAAGTAAAAGACTCTGAATATTGTTTTATATAGTTATTACGGTTTCTTATTTCACTAGATAAATGAGCTCTTTGATTGCTTCTCCTCACATGGCATTACTTGCATTAAACAATACTTATATTTATATCAGAAATATTACCAGGCATATACGTATATTAATGCACTACCATTCCATCGAAAAACACTTTGAGACGTAGTAGTATCAGGTAATGACACACTAGACATTTGTTTCCTCTTCGCAGAAAAAACGCACTTGATAAGAAGAAAACATTGGCGTCTGCAAAACAGCTCACAAACACTGTACGTTATATCATCTTACGTATCATGAGCTTTGTTCCATTGTTTTTGTGTGTAATGTAAGATACGAACAGTATAGTGTATAACTGCCCATACTATGTTTAACATATTTTAGCTCATTATAATCCCAGAAATGTAATAAACTCGTATTATAATAAGCAGGCAACTAAATGAATTTCTTCCATTGGCGATAAGGACGAGTCAGAATAGGCACGTGTATGAATTGTATATTAATCTTGAAATATAAACGATATAATATGTTGACACATCATGGAGAAAATTCGATGTACATTCCTTTGTGATAAGCCCTATTAGGGTAAGTCAAAATGATGGACCCGATTTCATAAATTTATTTTGAGAAATATAATGAACATATCTTAATGTGAGCTACGTTCAAGGAAAGGCAAAAGTTCAAAGTTTAGTTGAGTTTAGTTTATGTCCCGCGTGGTTGCATTGTCTACCGCTACGCGGCGCTGGAAGCAGTTAACGAAAATGGCGCTGACTGGAGAGCAGAAATCGTTCTGTGTGCTGGATTACCATGTAAACAACTCTGTGATGAGTGTTCAACGGCATTTCCGTACCAAGTATGGCAGAGACCCACCTACTGGAAAAACCATTCGAACGTGGTATGAAAAATTCAGAGATACGGGCTGCATCTGTAAGCGAAAATCGACTGGCCGTCCTTCAGCTGAGGAAGAGACAGTGGAACGTGTTCGCGCCAGTTTTGTGCGGAGTCCACAGAAGTCTACCTACCGGGCAGCGAGGGAACTTGAAATGCCACAGAAAACTGTATGGCGAATTCTGCGGAAACGTTTACAAATGAAATCCTATCGCTTGCAACTGCTACAAGCCTTAAGAGACACTGATTATGCTGCTCGAGCGTCTTTCTGTGCTGATTTTCTCACGTTAATGGAAGAGGATGAGTTCGCCGAAAGGTTACGTTACAGTGATGAAGCGGTGTTTCACCTTTCTGGGAATGTGAATAGACACAACGTAAGGATCTGGGGGAACTGATAATCCCCACGCAGTTGTGGAACACCAACGCGATTCACCCAAGGTGAATGTGTTTTGTGCCATTTCCCCTGAAAAGATTTATGGGCCCTTTTTCTTCCTTGAACCTACTGTGACAGGACATGTTTTTCTTGATATGCTGCAACAATGGCTCCTTCCACAGCTCGAAGAGGATAGTGAAGATTTCATTCTTCAATTGGATGGTGCCCCTCCGCATTACCATGGCAGCGTTCGGGATCATCTCAATGACGCATTGCCACAGTGCTGGATAGGCCGTGCATCTCAGGAGGATCGAGTTCTCATTCGTTGGCCACCTCGTTCCCCCGATCTGATCCCGTGTGATTTCTTTTTGTGGGATTTCATAAAGGATCGTGTTTACGTACCACCACTTCCAACAACATTGGGTGACCTTCGCGCCCGCATCACAGCAGCCATTGCAGAGATTGACCGTGACACACTACACAAGGTTTGGCAGGAGACAGACTATCGGCTTGATGTGTGTCGTGTTACACGAGGTGCTCACATAGAGCACTTGTGATGTGACTGAAAAAAACTTTGAGAGTTACCCTTCTTACCACATGTATTACATTCAGATATGTTCATTATATTTCACAAAATAAATTTATGAAATCGGGTACATCATTTTGACTTACCCTGTATAAGTTAGGATATATACCTTTTCCCTACCTTAGCTTCTCTTAGAATAGAATCAATAAGGACAACATGATATAATAGAGGATCTACAAGGAAAACATGCCTTAGAAATTAATGAATGAAAAAGGCTTGATAATTCGTTTGGTACTACGCTAGTTTCGAATTATATTTACGGCCTTTACACGTCTTACAAGGAGACTTACGAAAGTGTAACTCACCGATTTTAATGAAACTTTGCATACTTGTAGATTATCGGAAAATAATCGATACGTATTTTATTTCGACAATGGTGCAGCTTTAAGGGTAGAAACCACCCTGTGAACATTAGGGGTGGTATCCAGGCGTAGACATAAAACAATCATTTAATTTAGAAGAAACAATAGCTGATTCAGAATCGGACGTCAAAAGTACAAAATTCAAAATGGCGGATCCAATATGGTGATTACAATTACAAAAAGGCGTCTGGTTTGAAATGTTCTGCGGCTAACCAAGAACAATTATAGTTACTGCGAGTAGGTGGCAGACCGATTTGAAACCCCTTTCTGTACTGATGTTAACGGGATGCTTGGTTAAAGTGAGTCTCGTCACCTCCACTATTCGGATTGCTTATTTATAGTGAGTCCCCTCACCTCTCACTATGTGATAACTTCATAGATCCTCAATTGTTATAATTATTAATTTATAGTGAAAACGTTTTACAGTAATGATATTTCGTAAAAAAGTGTGTGATGCATAAACATTGTTTACATCGCACACACCTTATTACTGCAATAACTGTGCACAAATCGCAAAATACTGCACAATCTTGGAAACAAAATGTTACAGGATTTTCAAACTCAGGTGGTTTTTCTTCTAAATAACCGCTTTTGTACCAAGTCAGAAGAGGCACGTGTATGAATTGTATATTAATCTTGAAATATAAACGATATACATATGTTATCACATCATGGAGAAAATTCGATGTACATTCCTTTGTGATAAGCCCTATTCGTATTCGAAAATATAAGTTAGGATATATACCTTTTCCCTACCTTAGATTCTCTTAGAATAGAATCAATAAGGACAACATGACATAATAGAGGAGGTACAAGCAAAACATGCCTTAGAAATTAATGAACGAAAATGGCTTGATAATTTATTTGGTACTACGTTAGTTTCGAATTATATTTACGGCCTTTACGCGTCTCAGACTCGGATCGGGGTATGGTGAGAGAAAAGGATACTCGAAGGTAGTCGATCAGGGCCTAGTTTTCAGGAACTATCTCAGCTTTACTACGTTAGATCTTGTCACAGTATTATTTAAACATGAAATTTACATTTGTCAGTGTAGTACAGAATTGTACTCGTTCTTTTTGGCAGATGGGTGATCAAGACGTCCCTAAATTTAAATTTGGTTTCATGATGAAAATTATAGATCCAAAGTTGTTAATCCTGGATAATTAACGTCAGAAAGGTACGCGTGGTTCTGATTACGCAGCAAAACAGCTCGTGTGAGCTCATCGTTAATGAGACTTGTCACCTTGTGTATCATACACCTAGGGACATCAGTTGCATATTCAGAGTGCTACAATTGATTGTCTCAATAGATTAAGATGTATATTGAACTCTCGGTATACTTGATGCATTATCTTTAATGACTTCACCTCAGAGCTGAAACGGGTCACCTGGTCTATCGGGCCGTTCGGGTCAAACCATGCTTGGAACCCTGACTGATTCGGTGATCAGGAGGGCAAAGAAGAATTATTTCCTTACGTTTTGATCAGTGTTTTTTTAGGGGGATCGGGACTGATGTTACTCTCACATACTAAATTCAAAGAACGGAATTCCGCTCGATTTTAGAGTGAATTTTCATAAGAGAAAAGATGATAAATTTTCGCTCGAAAAAGAAGGGACACCCTTTGTGTCAGCTTTCGATGGGAATGCAGAGATGATATTTTTGGGTAAATTTTCATCTATTCAAATAAAGTTTTTATCTTTTGAAAACGAAAACGACGCAATAAAATGTTGACAATATAAATAGATGCTAAAGAAAGTATTTATTCATAAGTAGGAAGAAGTAATGTACTTATGAACGAACAAGAGTAAAAAAAAAAAAACTTAATATCGGAGAGATGTGAACTCTGTACCTTCCAGCCAGCTGTCCAACGCAAGACCTCATAGCATCCAATAGCGAGAATACGCCTTCAAAATGGTTGCTTTCTTCTCGCCAGTTTGTTGAGAGCTAGGTTCAAAGATTTCTTCTTGTACATATCTTACTCCTGGCATCTTCTGGCATATTTTTCTAGCAGAAAAATCTTCAGAGTTTTCTGTTGAAATTTTTAACTAAAGGCAAGGCTATGAATTTCACAGTAAGATAAGATAAGAAGAATTGTATGTGCAGTGTCAGCACTATGGCTTACGCCCTTCCCGAAATTTCACTGTATAGCTTCGTCTTTCGATAGACCACCTTCGCATTACCAATGGAGGAGGACAAATTCGACTGGTGGCCATGATGCATTGTGAATCACTCTGAAAACAAGAAATTGCTCTTTCAAATTTGAACAATAAATTACATGCAAATGCATCGGAATTCCATTCTGAAAGAACACATTTTCCATCCCAAGCGAGAGCATTTCTTTCGAAGCCACTTTTTTCGATTTAAAATTCCGTTCTATAAAAGCGTGGTTCTTTTTTCCGCTCTATGAACAGTAAATATTTCTCTCTTTTGATTTAGTGTGCAGACAAAAAAAAAAAAAAAAACTTTAAGTTACTAGACTGGGTAATTCAGATAAAATTTCGGAGGGAGTCACATATGCTCGGGTCAGGTCAGGTCAGAAATACACTTATGAGTGAATTGAAAACGCAAATCTTTTTTAAGCTGATCACAGACGAAGGTGTCCAACTCTTTCTATCTATCTTCTTTGATACTCAAAGAATTTCTTTGCAAGTATGTTTCATAGTAATCAATTCTGCGATTGTATAGTTCCAGTACTTCTCAGCATTATTCCGCTTGGACTCTATGGGGCCCATGACTCATCCCAAAGTTTTGAGCAGGACATATTCTGATATACTTTCTGCCATAAAGAACCATGTACTTGTCTATTGCATATTGCTGATTTTGTTGACAAGGGAATTCTTACGTGCGTAAACATCGATATGTGATATTCACGAAATTATAAGCTTTAGTAAAACACATATATTGAGTACTACTTTGATTGTGATGTCCTAAATCGATATAACTTATGCCATTATTTGCGACGTCATTCATGCCGGTGCCATGTTAACTCTGGGCGCTTCTTGCTCCGAAAGGACGAATGTATTTGAATTTCCTCAAAGGAAATTTCCTTACTTCGTGAGAAGAATGAACTCCTCAATAGATGGCCAACACATTTGACACTCATTGCCATGTAAAGTAAAGACACGTGAAATTGTTTCACATACATCACAAGTGTGAGGGTTGTAGAAAGGCGAATTATAACTCATTTTTAAACTTCACACAAATTCGATTTTTTCTATGCAAGCCATAAAATAAATATATACTTTTGCTTTAATGAATTGATGCCAAGAGTAATTTACAATTGTGTATTTAATTTATATTTATGTAGTATATACAAATAATGTATTTTATACGAAGTTACTTGAAGAACATAGCCAAGCGTGGAATAATTAATAATGTTACATACTTCAGATTGACATTGCGAAGGCTCGAAACTTCGAGTCCCATCGATCATCTGACTGATGCTGTTCAACAGTTTTTCCACTTTAATAGGAAAACCTTGCTTTGGTACTTTGAATAGGCAATGGACGTTACCATATACAGTTCATTTTCCGAAAAGAGTGTTCGGCAAGGTAAATCCATCAGAATTGTTTCATGTTTAGCCATATCTTAAATCAAATGAGATATTTAGGCAAAGATGAAATCACGAGAAGAAATCAAACAAATAGCTCATAATATTGAAATAATTGTCTGTTGATAACGTCTTACGAAAACTCGCCATTGTGTTAATTTTAGAGGTAGTGAGATACGTATATCTAATGCACAATTTCTGACTCATACTTTAGTGCCATTCTGGGCCTTATTCAACCAATCCTCGCCAAGTTCGCATACCAATTTATACAGTATGAGAAATGAGTGATATGTTTTTATTAGAAAGCTATTTTGATTAACATATTTTTACAAGCAGTACTTTTTCTAATTATGTATGTTATGTTATTGACATTGATTCCATTGTTCGAAGATCTGTGGCTGATAAAAGACAAGTGAACGCATACTGCGGGGAAAACGAGGAAAATTAGGAAGGAAGAAATATGACTTTTTCTTGAGTTCAAGGCTGTTATATAAGCTAGCTATTCACAATTGTCCTTTTCGTCAGCTGAATTATTAGATTGAAGAGAATTCGTTGTTTAGTGATATATTTAATCTTTATGGCGATTGAGAGAGCGTAACTATTCAACAAGGATATTTTCAATCTGACTCATATGAGCAGTTAACTCCTTTTGTTTTTATTATTTACAGTAACATCCGCTTCTAAGCAAAGCATATAAGACTAAGAGGTGTAAAATGACAACAAAAATTTTTATGAGTTGTTTTGCAGACCCCAATGTCTTGTTCTTATCGATTGGGTTCTTTGTACGAAAGAGAAAGAAAGACCATTTCCTGTCTTTTATTATCTGATAAGAATACCTTCTGCTTCCATTTCAAAATGTTTCCGATGAAATGACTATATTCACTTGTCTCCGTGACATTATCTTCATTAGTACTGAAGTACCGGCAGGCTTTAGCAGCAAACAATCTATTTGGATGATCAACGTTTCGTTGGAAAAATTGAGGCGAGTCCTTTCCAACGACACTTCAATCACTTTTCTAGTTACTGAGTTAAAAAATGCCACATATCTTTGGTACCGCCCTTGCTGTCCGGATGAATGTTATGGCTTTCAACTCGTCTTGCTGAGACCTTTCCAGTGACAAAACAAACCATCTTTCCAGATTTAGTAGTTTCAAAGAAGAAAAGTACTCCACCTAAACTTAGGAACCACCCTGCGATCTGAATGAATGGTAGGGGTTTGAACTCGTCTTACCGGGACCTTTCAAACGATGCCTCAGCCACCTTTCTAACCCTAGTAGTTCCAAGTATATAAATTGACTCGAGTATCTCTGACACCGCCCCTGCAATGTGTATAATCTATACGAGTTTGAGCTTGTCTCACCGATACCTTTCAAACAACACCTCAATCACATTCCTATTCCTAGTAGTTCCTGTGTTGAAAGTTGTCGATAGACAGTCAGAGCTGGCGCATAAGCCTTCACAGCGTTGCTGCTGAAGCGTAGGAGTCAGTCACTTTTTTTGTTCGAGACTTAAGTCTACATACTAAAGTAATTAGCTTATTCATAACTTTAACACCATATTCAAATTCGTATGATTAGGTGAATAATTAGTGTGTTGGAAGTAATGAACAAGATCCTAAAACAGTTGTTGAAAATGATGGTTCTATTATATTAGCTAGTAATATTCTACCAATGGAAATATGTCTTTTAATTAGCTTTGATGGGCATATTTAGCATATTTAGTTTGATGTGAACAGATGAGCTAGTTCTATTTAAATGCTTACTTACTGATTCTCTGAAAACACAAGTGGGGTGATAGTTTAATACGTTATCCTTTAGCTTCGAATTTGCGAGGTTGGGGATTCGAAACCAGCGGCCGACAATCCTGACTGAGTCTTTTCAGGGGATTTTCTTAATCACACTAGGCAAATACCAGGGCGGTACCTTCAACACAGGCCCTGGCCAACTTCTTCCCCCATCATTTACCCTACCCAATTCGGACCTAAGGCCATAAATAAGCTCAAATTCTATATGCTTCTCCTCAAAAGTCGACAAAGTTGGTTAGAAATTACTTCTACGTCAAGCGTGACCTCGTTTTCTAACGTTTTTTATACTGTACTATTAACACTGTAAACAAAATAATAACCTTCTTTCTCTGAACAGTTCTCTAGTGTTACAAAATATATTTATATAACTTATAGCTTTCAATCACGCTATTGCGTTATTTTGTTGTTGACACGTCAGCAGCAACGATCATGTATTTGCCGAAAGAAAAGTGCTTTGCTACGAGAAAGTTATCAAACCTCTTATAACATCAAAGTGCAGAAGAAAAGCATGTTCAATTATTCATACCTGCTCTTAACTATTCTGGCTGTGGTTTTCCAAAGTTCTTCTTGCTTTCACTGGCCAATGGCATCTAAGCGAAGGCCTTAATACATATCTTTTCCGTCATTGCACTTGCAGAGGGACGTCATCCCTGACTTGTTCTGCGAGCGGACTCCAGCTGCCTGTTTAGCCCATAAAAATGAATTAACATTACAAATTGCCAAATTAATCTGTTTTTCTAATCATATCTCTAGTTGAACCGAAGGCTTTCAAAACGTTTTAAAAAAATGATGTGCGTTGCGCAAAATTTATTATGGGAAAGCAGATTTGAAACGTTTTGACCATTTTATCAAATAGCAGCATTATCTTGATATTTATTGTTGGAGGGTGACAGAAAAGAAGAACCGATTTATGCAAATTAAAAAAAAAACGTTTAACGTAGAATGAAATATCCACATCGAACTGTAGTTGGTGTGCTCCGATCGCATGGATATCTTGGTTTTGATTTCAGTTTTTGTACAATATGATTGAATTTTTAGTAGTTTTTTTCAGTTACTCCGATACATATTTCGATCAAATAGATGACATTTGCGCATTCTACCTGTTTGTGGCACGTTTTGCATTATATATGTGGTCCACCGCTATGGTATAGTGTACGTATATCGTCGACTTACAAGTGAAACTACTCTTATATGAAACAGAAAAATAATATTACCATTATTTGTATATAATAATAAACAGTTCCTATTTTTATATTGATAAGCAGGTACTAGTTTCTCGTTGAAATTAAACTCTTCAAATTTAAATACAGGAAATTTAACAAGCCATCTTGAAGAGGCAACATTTTTGTGTTAAAAGGCTTTGGTACTTAGGCCCTCTTTCTTAGTAGATATCTCAAAATTAATGGACGAATGACAACCATATTTTGGAAAACTGAAGCATTTGGTTCCTTCAGCTAAAATGAAGAATTGTACTAGATTTTGCCAAGGTGCCAAAGTAGTTTAAATTATGCTAGGAGTGGCAACATTGATTCCTAATGTTTCCTTCTTATGTAATGCTATCATTCCTTAACATTTCGTTATCGATGAGCTTCAAATTACACTTAACTGTTTTAAAACTTGTTTTTAATCCTGCCATTACGGTATTGTTGGGACAAGTTCTTTCGTCACTAAGGAAACGTTTTAATTTTGTTATTCATTTTCTTGTTTTCTTATTCGTTACAGCTAAGCAATTATTAACTGCCGAGAAATATCACGAAGAAAGGATCATTTGGTGAGTAGCATTGCTTTTTACATAATTAAGTTGTACTTTCTTTGTCTGGAACGTAAAAGTTTTAATCAAAGCAGTTTTGTGATATTTATTGATAAGTTAATTGGTTTTCTTCTACATTTCTGCATCTGGTTGTTTCCATTTGTTAAGCAATGTTCCAATATTAACTTCTCGCACATTTGCTCTTAAATTATCATCGGAGCTGCCCTAAGGATTTATAAAGGACAGGACTATAAGAAATTATAGAGAAAATCCAAATAAATGAGTGTCAAGGGAGAGGGGGGAATGATTATGGGTATATTCGATACTGTCTGGATATTTAAATACGCATTTGGAAATCGGAAGTCCTTTTCTCCTCTCGAACAGTTCTAGTAATTCCTCTAATGCTGTGCCATTTGTTGTTCAATGGCCAATCCGATTTTCAGATTATCCGAAGAAAGTTTGTATCTAGAATGTACAGATACACAAAATAGTCCATTTAGAAGAATAACGTAATTTTTAATACAATTCTATACAACATTAACTTGCATTTCGTAATGTTTTTAGGTAACTATATAATTTCTGTGTTACGTTAATGTATCACTCACTAGTGAGAACGTTTCGCTTTAAGAGGAGGCTATAAGAACATATTCACGTGCTTAGAAACATTAATGTTAAGTTAGTAATACTGATTACTAAATCAGAATTTGAAACTCAGCGCCATACATATGACCCTCAGTTACACAATAAAATCAAGCTTTGACTTAATTTAGGAATATTTATTTCATTTTGGTACTGTTTATTTGGCTCAGGTTCTAACAATAAATAATATGCTACAAATAACTGACTGTAATGTGATAGAAGTTTTTTATTTCACAAACTTATCTATTCACGACTTTTAAACACTTTTCTCTTTTGCAAAGAATTTAATAGGATTTAATAGTACCTTTATGCCCACTACCTTCACCATAGGATCTTGTCTCTCAAAATTGCAACATTTCCGGCACATAAAATGAAAATAAAATAAACGTATAATGTTTCTCTGAGACATGAGTTTTAGGTGTCTAAAATTCATTTCAAGAGTAGAAGTAATTAAATTTAACGAGGGCGTGAAATATTAAAGTAAAAATATAAGGATATTTGTTTAGTAAATATCAGTTGTGTCCGATGGAATCCATGGTTGTTACGACGAGGTAAAGTGGTCAGTATAGTGGGGTAGGAAAAAGTAATAGCAATCCTAAATTAGGTTTCGTCCGACTTTCCTCGGTTACATCAGGCAAATGCTGCGATAGTACCTTGAGCAGCCGATTCCTTCCAAAATCACTTCAAGATGGTTTGATGTTAAATTTCCAATATAAAATGTCAGAAATTACGTTGTATCTTGAGATCTTAAAAGAAAAGAAAATCAGTAGATCTTCAACGCTGATCTTTGAAAGCAATTTCCTACATCTTAGCAGTGTAAGGAGCCTTTGTGTTATGTTTCCCCGCTCAACATCAAAGGTTGATGGGTTTCATACTCTGTTAGGAAATCAGGAAAGATCCGTGCAAGACGGGATAATAACAGTAAATAAGTTTAGTAATCACTTATAAGGTCACAAGGTAGCTGAGGATAAGCCCGCCATTTGTCTGAGGAATGAAGTCCGTTGGCGAGCGGTCTTCTGGAAATAGGATAGGGGAAAGGATTGGCCAGGTACTTTGTGCAGGTATGGCTGTATTCATCTGGCAAACTGTGGTAAACTGGAATTGAATTGAATTGAGTTTTAAGGTGTTTAGGGAATGCTAGATCCCACGTGCGTATTCTGCAAATTTTTTCTCGATATGGCTGCCATCAGGACTCAAGATTGCATAGTTTTCCAGTGCGCTAAACGCTTACACCACATCATTTGCGACGTTCCAAAGTGATTGCGACTATGGAAGTTCTAGATGAGAACTGAAAATACAGGCCTTGTATATTGCTTATGGTTTTTGAGTGTTTTCGGAAAGAAAACTCAAGAGATATGTCTAAATGAGAGTTATAAAACTTCTCGATCCCACTCAATACGATCCATTTTATATTAGTAGGCGAATACGCAGAACTATGCATCCAAAATAAGAGCTTCCATCAGCAAATTATTGGATGTTTGAGTTTCAGAACATTAAAAAAAAAAAATACATTTAGAGGTCATTGAGAGTGAGTGTCATATAGTTCTTATGACAAAAATCTAAATTTCTCGTGATAGATAAATATCTATTTCAGATTTACCACTATTTGTTTACGCAAGAAAGGGAACGTCCAACTTTACTAGTTCGTTCGATGTTATTGTATTATTTTTTATTTGCATATTTATTAACCGAACGCTGTGGTCCAGCAATTGAATACCTGAATTGAAAACACCCTAAGTGCACCGGAGTATATTTTTCACTAGGGACGAAAAACAGTCCAAGGTCTTCGTATGTTGTCCAATTCAGCGGAAAATATTGTGTGTTAAGAAATGGTTTCTGTGGTGGGATTAGGATGTAATATTTATGCAAGTGGATAGCCCTTGGAACATATATGCCGATGGACAGAAACAAATGCAAATACTCAAAAAGTCGACTTGGGATGTTTAACAATTCAGGTCTTCAATTATGGTAACGGACTGCAAATCATCAATTTTGAAACACTCGGGTTTAAGTCACGCTGGCGACTATACTAACTGAATTTTCTACGATTTTCGCTCAATTTCACTAAGCAACTGCTATTATTGCGCAAAAACAATGGCACTACCAATGGTACGAGCATCAGTCTGAAAGATAAGACGTGTTAGGTTTTAAGTGCAAATCTGAGCAATTAATATGTAAACTATACGAAAATGTAAGTTATAACACATCATGTAATCAGGGGTTTCATTACTGTTTTCAAATCTATATCAATTAACATTGCATTACGGCTTGCAAATGATTCTCTTGCAATAGAGAACAATAAATAACTACATGAACTCGTAATTTTTAAGCAGTAGTAAAACGGTGAGAAATTCGACCTAATATGTGGAGAGAATTTTACTATATTGACTTTTGGTAACTTTCGTACAAACGTTCTGAAAGAATGGAATATTGCCAGCAAATACACAATTCTTTAGAACGACAGGCATAGTACGAGGTTGTTTAATTACAGTGCATGTGTTTTATGGCATATTTCAAAGCTTAACATCTTTTAATATATAAATCAAGAGAGTTAAATGATTGGACAGAAAACGAATTTCCTTTACTGAACATTTCAGACCGTTTACTAAGAAGAGAAAATTCATGTTAAATAAAAGTCTTCCTTTTAAAGAAATGGACCAATATGATTAATATTAACGTAATATGGTTAACGTATCCGTCCGAAAACACTGTACAATTGGGGCTGTAGAAAATTATATTTGAAATTACGACAATCACAAACTATAATACGGATAACATTTTTATCTTCTTTAGTCTACGTCAATAGTTTCCACAGGCATTTATTGTTTAAGAACAGCAAAAAATTGCGGTGTTGATATAACTTTGTTCATGTGTCCCAGGGCAATTATCAATTCTGTGTTAAATTAACACAATACACAGTGTTGATTTCAGTGACTCAACACAATGTAGGGGCTGTATTAACACTATCACAGTATTAAATCAACATAAATCATCAAGATCAACACTTTTTGTTGTGCTGATTTCACCAAAAGAAGTGGTCGTGCTGGAACACCGAAAAGTGTTGACTCAGCAACACTATTTTATTGTTGTATATCATGAAGAAAAAAAGCCTGTAGGGAACTCAGGGAATGCAAAGGGCTGGAAACATTTTAATCGAGGTTTGTTTTCGTTTCCATAGCTGCCATACTTTCTTCTAAGCGTGTTAAGTAGCGTCTTCGTTTTTAATTTGTTCGTCACAAGTTCATAAGTGATGTCCTGCGGATCAAAATATAAATTATTTTCAATAACATTTAACTAGGTTTAATTTTCATACTCTAATATTTTTTTTTGCTTTTCATTTTGTAATTCTAGGATTTTTTCTTAACAGTAAACAAACGAAAGTTAAATGTATGTTCTCGGAAATTGAACACAAACTACCATTCAATATTCAGGAGTTAAAATGTAGAGATACGGTATATTTTTTAAATAGTATGTTTTACAAGAGCGCAGAACATGTATGAATATAATACAAAAATAACCAATTATTGTCTGGGGAACTACGGCATACTAAATTGTTTTTTATAACGTAGTCATCCATAGAGTGTGTTTAGGTCATGAACTGGTAAAACTGTCATTGTGAATAGTATTAATAAAGAAAAAGAAATTATTTATGCCCTTTTTCATCATTTTGTTTATTTCCTTCCGGGAAATGTATCCCGATAATAAAGTTAAAGTTATACCCAGCAATTACAAGAACTGCCGAGTACGAGACGCATAAGAGGATTAATCAAGTTTGCTCCTATCATAAATCTATGCAACGACTAGTATTTAGTTTGCCTTAATCTTCTGCCACTTTCTAAATTTATGTAAATAAATTATTCGATATGTAAGAGTATTAGAAGAGTGTTGGATTACGTCTCTTTGCGAACACTTATTTCATAAAACACACGGAAAAGAAATCGGGAAACTGAAAGCAATGCCTTTTCGCTGGGTACTGTTTCCAAATTCCTCTGCTGGGACGGCGAATGCTTCGGAAAATATGTCATGATGGCGAACATGAGCATTAGTTGAATAAGATGCTGATTTAAAGCCACTACCTTATCCATTAGGCCATGGCGATGCGAACGAGATTTTAATGTATCATGATGAATTCAAAGAGTTTAATGTTTTACACTCTTAAAACGGCAATGACTGATTATTTGGCCCAAAGCAAAGATATGTGTAAAGAGGTTATAATGTTTTCTTTCCTTTCTATATTTAATACATCGGAAAGGGAATACGGGAAGAATTTGTTTGAGTTTTCCGTTATGTATGCGCATTGAAAGGGTTACATTATCTACAACCAATAGGAAATAAGATATACGTAGCATACCAAGGCCTTTTCCTTTATATACGCCATTTTGTGAGGGAAGGATTATGATTGGCTGCTTATAATTACAATGCGCATGTACAGTGAGCGCACTTACTCCCTTGCTTCGCGCAGTATCTAGATATGAACAGTGAAGTAGTGGAATAACTTGTTGGTGATCTTGGAGTGCGTTTTGTTTCTCTTGTGACCTGTATTTCGAGTCGTGCTAGATATTCTTCGGTAAGTATTCTATTACAAATACTTGGTATTTTTTCAGTAGATGGGTACTACACTTACTGTTGAATTAGTGCTATTTCCAGATAGAGAAAAGAACATAGAGTACCGTATGTTTTGCTCGTTAAATCTGAGGCTCGCAATATATTTCGGAAAAATAGACAGAAAGAATGTTTGCAGAGGAATGAAATCCAGATCAACGTCTCTAATAAAGTGACGACGAGTCACGGTAGTTCTTTGTAATACTTTTTTGGTATTGTTTAATACGCGCCATTCATGCATCCTTTCGTGAACATTTCAGAAAAAGTTGTAATATATTGCATGTCCTTAGTATTATCAGTAACCTTCTATAATGTATTTAATTATACTAATTGTATGTTTGATTATCCCATTTCAACAAATATTATAATTTCTTGTGTGAGAAGGTCGTGATTAACTGCAGAATCGGAAGAAACGAATAATTGATTTTCATCCAAACTCGTATTAGATTTAACGTAGCTTTTTGCCATTTTACGAAACCATTTTCATCTTCAACATTATATTATAACTGAGAATTTATTTCAATTTTAAACTTCAGGTGATCTCATTATTACTTTAATCTTAACTATATTTTGGAACTACTTTCCCGAATACATTACGTATAATTGATGAAATTCATGGTAATTCTTAGATAAAATTTCTGATTTTCAATTTTGAACCTTTTAATTTCTGAATGTAAAGCTGGAACACTTCGACAGAGAAATCATTAATTTTCTATCGTCTGTGATGTTCATGAGTCTCTCCGTTCATTTCTGAATATAATATTAACTGACCATTTGCCTTGTCCTACTAGACAACATATTTATTAAACATATAATCGGATGTTAATTAATTTATGGATGGTTGAGACCTGGAAAAGATATAAACGGGATTTTGTTGCTCTGCGGATGGGCGTATAGACAAAATGAAATTAAACACCTACCACATTAGGAAATATAATCTTGAAAACTAGTTGTCGCTCGAAAATTGCCTATGGAAAATGTTACGAATTTCTAAAATTAGAATTGATTTACTACTTACATTTCAAATGCTAAATTTTAGAAAACAATGGCCTATAGATAAAAGTGTTCCAATGTTTTTAACACCTGAGTCCAAGTAAAACGTTACCACTACAGCTTACAGGAAGTGAATGTGGTCGTGTAGTATTTGGATCCATGCTCCTCATCCAAAAAGTCGAATAACTTAATGTTCTCTAATTAATGTTGATTTGAGTTGAATTTTATTTATGTCCTTTAGACGACTCATACTCAAAAGGGAAGATTTTGGAACAGAAGATTTTGGTGGAACAGAAGATTTTGGAAAGCAGTCATTGTCTCGTACAGGGCTTCATTCGTAGGTTCCATTTCTACATTTGCCAACGATGATTGAGGAAAGTCCTTGTAAAGACTCCGTCGGGATGGGTGGCCGCTGCAGGACCTTCGGGTGATTACTAAGTCAAAGCTCTATCATTTGAGCTACGGTCAATTAATAGTAGTTGATGTTGCTTTTTCTTCTGTGAAACAATATCGCAAGAAGTAATATCTTGAATGTCGTTCTAAACCGTAGAAAAATACTTAATATTGGTTATAGTACAGACAAAAAGTTGCGGTTAAAAGGAAAATAATTTATTATCTAATTGATTTATTAAACAAAATTGCCTATCATGATGAGAAAGAGCTAAGCTCCATAGTAAGCTTATGTGAAAAGAAATATTTATAAAAATTAGGAATAGGGAATGAGGTAATGAAAAGACAGAAAATAAACACTCTTCTGAGAATGTAGACTAGGCGACTGTACTTCCAATTACAACATCTCATGTAAAATGTATAAATGTTTACTTTTACAGCGAAGTGCTTATGCAAACGGTTTACAGCAAAATACTGCTTCAGGAAAAAAGAGAATAAACTACGCGTTGTATCGTTTTTAGTTGAGAATCGAGGGAAGTGTGATTTTAGTAACAAAGACATGACAATCGGAGAAGAGTAGTTTGAGCAGTTGATATTCTATCCCGTTTCACGTTGTCCTAGGATAATCTAATCTTCGTACCTCTAACTAGCCCTTCCGTTCAGATGAAAAACAAGCAAAGTGTTCAGATGAACGTCATGCAAATGCCGTAATGGAGAAATACCTTCAGGGAAGGAAGACATATTTCACATAAAAATTGAGTTGTTAATGGTATTAGCCGCAAAGCACGTATGCTTCTTTATTTTCCGTAATACTCACTAATTTCCAGAAATAGAATTTAATTTCAAAGATTAGGACAGTACTTAAGAATTTTAAAAACTTTCAGGTTGTAATCGATGGAAACTTGAAGATCGTCCGACAATCTTGAGTTTCCAGCCCTGGGGAAAAGATTGGAGGTGCGATTTGTAATTTAGTCTCTTAGTTGGCGATATGCATAAGTTATGCCGTTTTCTAGATGAAATTATGGAACCTCCGCGTTAGCCTTGAACTGTGCATATTAATATCATAGCCGTGTTTTTGATGCCACAATATTCTTAGAATATCAATATTTTGTTTGAATTATAACATCGTATTTTTCTCTTTCCGCTTTCAACACGCTTCACGTGTACCATTGTGGAACATAACTTGTCAAATTTCCAAAATCTCATGTATAATTTTTCTTCTACGACCCGAAAAATCTACCTATAAATAATTTCGTCGCGGTTCTGATCATACTTCTCCCCTTTCCCAGCCACGTTCTGCCCTCTTATCAGAAAAGTGGTGGATTTCGCACAAATAATATTTTCTAAATCTGACCCTCGAGAAAGAACCCGACGTGAATTATCTTTGATGGTCTACTAGATTAGATTTTTTCCTTTTGTCCTTCTGCGCTCCACTAAAAAAAATACGTTATAAAATTGCGACAAATCATCTGGGCCAATAAGATACAAAATGTTTTTAAGTTAGGGATTCTGAATTCGCTGGTTCTAGAAGTACAATCTCGGAAAAATATATATCGGGCAGACTGCTCGTGAATCACCGTTTCACGCAAAAAACTCTCGACCCCCCAACACGGCTTTAAGTCACAAGTAAATGAAGGCGTGAAGGAGGTAGGTTATATGAGCCACCTTATAAAAGAAAGACAAGTTTGCGGTTCAATACCCTAATATGCTTTTTACAATCTCTTTCTCTTTCTCTTTCTCTTCTCTCTCTCTCTCTCTCTCTCTCTCTCTCTCTGTCTCTGTGTGTGTATATATCCGTATACACGTCAATAATATAAATGTGAAAGGGGCACAAAAAAACATGTCTATGTAGCGATTTGACGTCATTTCTGATTGAAAGTTGATGAAATTATTCTTAATTACAATCAATATCATGCATAAAGTAGAACTTTTCAGTATTGCAAAATAACTATTTATAATGTAATAGCAAGCTCAATTTAAATTATCGATCTTTTAAAAACGAAGAGAGAAATTGGTGCACAGATCAGGTGATGAAACTTTGCTTATTTATCGTTGTTCTTTCATTCATCTCACAGTATGCGTAAAACCGTTGACTTTTATTGTAATCATTCAACTTTACAGAGGCAATGTTTTATTTAATACATACATTTGAGTTAACGTAAACTTAATACGAACATTTTACCACAATATACATATTGTGAACTTTTGTATTATATGAAAAAGTCAATAAGAATATAATTATGAAAATTAAAACAGTTTGTTTGCTATTACGTTAGCCAAACTCTTCGCTTTCAGAAGATTTTTAAGGTCAATAAATAGAAAAAAATATAAAGTTTTGTCATGCATAAGCTGTCCCCTAAACAACTCGCGCCAAGCAGCACCCAAATGGCTTCGTGCCCAAACGTCTGCGCCCAAACACCCTGCCACGGGGTAACCAAGGACCCCTCTTCTCTCACGTCAGTTCGAAGGTTAGTTCTTTATTTATGCCAGCTTTACAGCCACAAAATTGAAAATAAATCCAGTCAATAAATCGAGTCAGTGAAACCAGATCTGAAGTCAGGTTCTCTCTTTCAATGAGGTGCCTGCTTTAATTCTTAAAATAGAGAGAGCTAACCATTGAAAATATGATATTAGAAGCAGCTCCATAAGTTAAGTTCATTATACTCAAATACGAAATGAGTTTCTCTCAATCAACTTTCATTGACGCGCTAGCGTAAACCTGTGACATTGGGAAAGCTAATCAAATGAAAAGGCCTGCCAGCTTTATAGTCACATAATATATATGACATGATGAATCTTAGTCGCTGAAATGAAATATGACATGAGTTCTTATCTAGTTGAACCGAGCCTCCGTAGCTCAGTAGTTGAGTGCTGGCGTAGTCTTTGGGAGGTCATGGGTTCGAGCCTAGCGGCCGACCATACTGACCGAGGTTTTTCCAGGATTTTTCCTCAGTCACACCAGGCAAAGGAGGGATGGCACCTTTAACATCGGCCTGGCTGACACCTTCCCGAATCCTTTTGCCTCTCATATCCTAGCCGGAGCCTTAGATGCCTAAAGGCCGGAAATAAAATTGAATTCAATTCCTATCTGGTTGCTTTAGTTCAGACGCTTACACAATTTTTAATCACAAGGTTAATTAATAATAGTTTTTTTTTTAAAAAAACAACAACTTATATTTAAATTTTGAATTGTTTGTCGTCTTTATGTATCTTCGACTCAGACTCACTTGGCATATTTGAGTTGGGAGTAATTCAAAACTTATGTGTCACATCTAAAGCATATGTAACATACAGCTGTTGTTTACTCAGCCCTGTCTCATACTAAACTTAAACACAGAAGGGGAAATCCCTGTAGTTCTCCCTATTCGATGTCTCCGGTGGATGATTGGTAACGTTTCTTACTTTCTAACTAAGGGGCCTCGTATTCAATGGGAACACAAGTGATTATAAGCCCACGTTTAGCAGTTGGTTCCGTCCTTAGAACATCATGATAATAACACACGGCTACTTCCCCCCTATACGTTAGAAATGCGTCTATTTCAGTAATTCTCAACCAGTGTGCCGCGGAACATTGATGTGCACGTTGTGTAGTCAGCTTTTCCTACCATGGGAAAAGTGCTGGAGTCTATTCTATTAGCACAACCTAGCAGATTGAACTTGTTGGAGGCTTCTACTACTTTCGAGGCTTTTACTCTCTAAGATGCTTCCATAACAGAGCAGGATTAGAAGTGAACCGCGGAACAAAGGTAGGTCTTTAGGTGTGCTGCGAAACACAACAGGCATAGAACAACGGTTTTGTTTTACCAAAGTTTTTCGGATATTGAAGGTCAAATCTAGCGAGATATTCCTGAAATATCCTGTACTATGTGGGTGGTTAAGGAATCATCCCGGCAGTCACCTTTTCCAACAAGAAACCTGGCAAACTTCCTTCAAGATGACAGGCAGTGGAGCTTGAACCAGCGAGCCTTTCAATCACCAATCCAAAGTCCGCGACTTTAGCCACTAGATCAGATTTGGGGTAGCATCGTTTGACTTTTTAATATATATATATATATATATATATATACGGTTCTAACATTTTGGTAACTTTCATTCGGTTTACCAAGCGCTCCAACCTGTAGGCTATCTCGGGGTTAACCCAATTTGGAATGAGTTGTAATAAATAATTTATTTTCATGGGTAAGAATGTGAATTTCGCCTGTAGTATAGTTTCATTTTTTGTCTATAAAGGCTAGGTAGTAGTTTAGGTATAAATGAGCTGCGGTGGCTCAATTGGTAGAGCTCTCACCTCTGGTTCTAGGGGCATCAGATCGATCCATGCTCATCCCATGTGGGCTTTGTCGTGGACAAACACCGTGTGCGTGGCTTTTGTCGGGGTTCTTCTCCCCTTTCTCCAACTTCCTTCATTCCACCAATTCATCCCATCATCATCCATCCAGCCTGAGCCAAAGTTGCTTAAAGGCCTTAAGAGTGAATTCAATTAATTTAAATTAGATGTAAATATTATTTGACTGCTAATTTCTTGGTTTCTAGTTATTGTTCTCAATTTCATAACATTACATAATATCGCAACTTGCGGAATTAAATTAAATTTCATTTATGGCTTTAGGCATCAATTATTCAGGCCGGGATAGAGAGAAAATGCGGAAAGGTGTCGTCCAAGGCCTAATTTGGAGGCACCATACCGGAATTTGTCTAGTAGGACTGAGAAACACCCTGGAAAATTTCAGTCAAGATAGTTGGCTGCTGGGATTGAATCCACCATCTCCTAATTGCTCTACTAGTGAGTCAAGGCCACTCGGTCGCAACTTCTGGAGTTTAACGATGACATGGGTGACGGAGTTTTGACTCCTGTTTATTGTCCAAGTTAGAGATCTTCATTCATGCCCTATCTCGGCCCAGCCTGACAGGATTCTACTTCCACACTTTCCGGATCGATCCGAACCGGACAGGAAAGTTGGTAGCTCTGACCTGACGTGGTTGAAAAATGGATTACGAACCTAATAATCCATTTTTCCGCCCTGCTCGGTCTGCTTTTTCGTTCGGGCTCGGATCGAGCTAAAAGTGCGGATGTAGAATCGGGTCGAGACAGGGTCCGAATACAGGGCTCTGAAAGTCCCATTCTCACCTTACCTTTACGTTTATTATTTAATTGCTATTATAATATTTACTGTTTGATTATTTTTCCCTTATTTGTTTTGTTTTTACTCATTTATTTACTTAATTCTGCCGGTATCAGTGATTCTGCCAGACGCCCCGTGTAGATGTGGCACCCCCAAATATTGGCTTTTTCGGCTATAGAAATGTTTTTACTTTAAATGAAAACACCAAGCTGTGTGTGTTCACTTTTAAGAGAGTCCCTTATTGAGAGAGTTTCCTTCCATAATGATTAATGCTATTCTGGGAAGGAATTTAAAACTGTTCATTATCGGAAATTTCACGGTATTAATACTACTACTACCACTACTACCACTACTACCTAGGTATTACTGCTAAAAATAATACTTATGCTTATAAGCGTGCACAGAAGGAACAGTTTGGTAATGAAAACCAACTGTTTGTTTGATATACAATTGACTGTTTGGACTGAAAAAATAGTCACGATTATATAAAATTAGTCAAAGCATATGAATACTGTGAAAAAAAAAAGATGTAATGTCCTGGTCGAGATTTGATCCTGGGCCGCCCGATACATAGACAAACACGCTACCGTCTGTGCCACGGTGACTCGTTTGCTTTTTGTATAGTAAATGAACTATATTTTATTATTTTCTGCCCAGTTCTGAACTATATTTACAAATTGTATACGTGTAAATGATTTTTAAAGTCTGTCATATATCAGTCTGTTGTTGTTTTTCCTACTCCAGACTATTACGATGAAAACAGTAACGTTTTTGTTATCCACGACCTGGTGTAGGATCCAGGAGAAAAGTGGTAGGGGTAACAGTGTCCAAATAATTTGTTTAACAGTGTAGTGGTTAACATTATATAAAATCTTCCTACTAAATACTCACTCTAAAGAATGGTTCTAGTTACACTGATTATTCAGTAAACAAACAAACAAGGAAGGAATTAAACTGATATAAGACGTAACAGTCTGCGGTAATAATAATAATAATAGACTGATATATGATATACTTTAAAGATTATTTACAAGCATACAACTTATTAATAAAGTTCGGAAGTGGACAGAAAATAATAAAATAAAGTTATAATTAAATTTACAACCCATGAGGTATGTGAATCGCCGTGAGACCTGCGGTAGCGAGTCTGAATACGAATCGGGCTATCCGGGTTTAAATCTGGGCCGGAACACTGGATACTTTTTTGCAGTGTTCACATGTCTGGCGTTCTCACTAATTATAGATAATCATTATTTTTTCAGTGGTGTCTACTAAAACATTTGGTCCGCTGTATTTCAGTCAAAGAGTTTTTTTTATTGTATACCAACCAAACTGTACTTCCTGTGTTCCTTTTGAACATTCACGGCGAAATTACTGAATAAGATGTTATCATTCTTTCATTGTTCCTGGATTTTTATTTCGGATATTAGGGTGTAGTCATTTGTCTATAAGTCCTTGAATAAATAAATAACCACGTTCACTTCGGTGTAAACAATTTACAGGAAGAAGGAAAGTTGTTTCCAAAGATCAGCTAAAAACCTGAAGTTAATCATATTTTCTTTACATTTTGAGCTGAAAGGATGGTGAAGTGGTAACGTTGTCGGCTTCTCAGTACTACAGCCAATTATCATGAGTTCAAACCCTTTTCTAGTCATTGTTTTCTAGAAAGCGATCGTGAACAACCAAATAGTGATTTCTCTTACTAAATGAAGCTTATGCGCGAACTAGTGATGAGCAAAAACAAGACCGCAGCCGTCTTGGTCTTGCACACCCAGTCTTGGTCTTGTTCTTGCATCGGCATCCCTGGTCTTGGTCTTGCTCGCCAAGTCTTCGTCTTGGTCTTGGTCTTGCTTGCGAGAGTCTTGCAAGTCTTGCTTTTAAAAAGTTTATACGTTTCATACGTAAATTTTACACCGGGTACAGGGAATAGTAAAAGCTATGCGTATCATTGCCTGCCTCAATGCGTCAATAGTAAGGGAAATATGTATTGTTTATCTTCATGTAACTGTACAGAATAGAGCTACCGAAGTTCAATTTCGCTTTAATTTGAACAACTTCACTAACATTTTATTATTTACTTTTAATTTATTTGCTGTTTTAGGTACACAACTATGTTTCGTAAGTTCTGACAGAATGCAATCATGGGTTATCCAAAATGATGTCCAAAATAATTTTGACATTGAAGTTCTTACCTTGTAACAATCCATAGAATTGTGCTCTCTGTCATCTTCTAGTCACTGGTCCAAATATTTACAATTCTCCGTGCTCCAGGTAAGTTCCAAAGGAAGACCAAACATATACGGATATTGTGTTTAACCAAAACTTACAAGGGAACTCGTTTTGCTGTTCAACGAGTTTTGACTTCGGACATGTTTTTGGATCTTATTTGAAGCATATAGATAGCGAAAATAACACGCATAGACTCACACTCTGTCATATATTTGTGTCCCGAATAAGTCGAGTCGTGTAATTTGAGCGACATTTAAGCAGTAAAATCAACCTTGAAGGTGAAACTTTATATTAACTAAATGAATTATCAGATGCATTTCCGTAGGTACTTTTACGTCTAGAACACAAATTTCACTATGAAATTGAATGTTTCTTATACAAACTCCAGTTTATGATCGAAAATGAACAAAGTTCCATAGAAAGTAATGCCGTAAAGGAACAACAATACAACTATGGGAAAGGAGGAGGGGGGGGGGGCAGGGGATTATAAATACATAAAAAATAAGGGTTTATAATACCTTTTGGGGGCCTAGGGCGCTTGCTATCGCTAAACCACTGATCAACTACACGGTTATTTAATGCGGACATTTTAAATAATACTGAAGACATGTTCATTTTCAATTTGAATTTTTACTTTCGTACGTACAATTTTTCTCTCCTCTTTTGTGTGTAATTCCGGAACAAAATTGCAACACTCTCGTTTCTCCTGCGCTCTCTTCGTTTACGTACATTTTCAATGCCCCTTACCATACAAACATTATTGTAACTATATTACAAACTAAAATTATAGTTAATAATTATAACAGTAAACATTTTTCAAAATACTTACCAAAATAAATTCTCATCTGTCATGTCACATATTTGTTTCAAACATATTATTTAACATACACGCTTACTATTATTTCTTTGAAAGTTAAATATTTTAAATAACTGTGGTAAGCACCAGAAAACGCAACTGATTTGATTATTTTTATAAATGTTCGAAATTGAACTTTAAAATGAAACAGTTAAACAATAATACTAATTACAATGAATTAACAAGTTCTAAAAATGAAAATAAGCATAATGAATTGTTTTTCAATCTAAACAGATTTCACTTTCTTTGATTTTTGATTAAAAAGTGATTCAATGAATTTGTTCTTCACCATTTCACGTTTTCGTCTTTTATTTAAAGATAAATGTAAACAAATCAAGTCCGTTATTATTATTTAGGTTTTTAAAGTTCAACAAGGGAATTCTAATTTTACTTATAATTACAACATATGTATTACAAACTTTATAATTGTAATATTCTTTTTTCAAAAGAACTAACTTTAAGAACGTAACTTTTTTGTTATACTCGCTCCAGCGCTTCACTTCTTTCTTAAAAACCGTGTAGTCGATCAGTGGTTTAGAGATTGCAAGCGCCCTAGGCCCCCCAAAAGGTATTAGAAACCCTTATTTTTTATGTATTTATAATCCCCTGGCCACCAAAAGGTATTAGAAACCCTTAGTTTTTATGTATTTATAATCCCCTGGCCCCCTTTCCCCTCTCCCACAGTTGTATTGTTGTTCCTTTACGGCATTACTTTCTATGGAATTTTGTTCATTTTCGATCATAAACTGGAGTTTGTATAAAAAACATTCAATTTGCGAACATTTTCAACTCACCTACGGCCGCTCGGTAAAATTACTTACGAGTTTGTGGACCAATACTTTTCTGTTGAACAAAAGTATCAAAGTAAACCTGCTGAATTTGTAGCATTTCTGTGCTCAATACAAGCCCACACGCCTGTCACCTCTAGCTTACTCTAAAGTAACTTTTGCGTTGCATCCAAAACCATAGCCCACATCTAGTAATATTTCTTCCGACTTTATCTACAAGTAACAAACAATTACCAAGTGTACTGAAAACACTGTTGTTTTATTCAGACTCAATTCTCCGTAGCATAACACATAAAACAGAACTCAGTTTTCAGTAACACATATCAACAGACATTTTGTAAAATCGACTAGTAGCTTAGAACACAAAGACTTGGTTACACAAATCAGTACAGACTCCGAACTGACCATAGTCCACCTTTATCTGAATCAATAGATCATACCACGACAAACCTAACATCAGAAAAGCCAGGACATCAGCCTTCCTTTTGCACTTTATCCAAATTATCGTTAAGGGGAATATAAAGCCAAGATCTCCGACAAGAGATGGCAGCACTATCTCCGTATGTGTCTAATGTATTTTTATCGTTACACGAAATTTCAATGTTGCTCCTACAAATTAAATCCTAGAGAGTTCAGACTTTCAGGGAAGAAAGTTCATAAGTAATTCAAGAGTTCTATCCGTGCCGATTTTTCATTTTCTATCTTGTTCATTGTTGAAATCGTTTCATTGTTGTTATTTCTATAACAATGAAACTCTTTCAACAATGAACAAGAAAGAAAATGAAAAACCGCACAGGTGGAACTCTTGAATTACTTATGAACTTTCTTCCCTGAAAGTCTGAACTCTCTAGGATTTAATTTGTAGGAGCAACATTGAAATTTCGTGGAACGATAAAAATATATTAGACATATACAGAGATAGTGCTGCCATCTCTTGTCGGCGATCTTGGCTTTACATGGCCCTTAACAGAAACTTTTTCCTTCTATTGTAAGTTTAGTGTACAGTAGTGTACAGTGTAAGTTTATTTTAGTATGCTACAGTAACACCGGCATGATTCTCAGATCCACTCGCACAACTGGGAACACCTTCACTCCAGCGGTATTTTACGGAAGCCAAAGAATTTCAAGTGAAGGATATAATGATTTTCCTTTCCTTTCCACGTTTTAAAAATATACAAATAGTGCGTGTGCAAGACTCTTGCAGGCTGGTCTTGGTCTTGCGTGAGTCTTGCAGGTATGGTCTTGGTCTTGCATCGGTATCCCTGGTCTTGGTCTTGCATGCAAGACCAAGACTGCAAGACCAAGACTCTTGCGCTCATCACTAGCGCGAAAAAACGTCTAAGTGACATTTTCAAATAAAAAAAATAACGATAACATTTTGAATATAACAAGAAAAATATGAGTCATAAAATATTCATACTTTGCACGAAGACATGTTAGACTAAAGTCAGTTTTTGTGCAAAGCATGAATATTTTATGTCTCATATATTTCTAGTTATATATAACAATATATTGGTGATAGTTTTTATTTGAAAATGTCACTTAGACGTTTGTTCGCGCATAAGCTTCAAATGTCGACTCCTAAGGTATGTGAAAACAAACCCACCGAGTCCCCTATCCTGATATAGATATCTATACTTACAATCGTCACGAAAAATAAGAAGACGATTTACGAAATTGGTTGGAGAAAACAAAACAAAGTCTATGGACCTTAACAGGAATAACACGTCATTGACTTTAAGTATTTACTTTTCATGTCCTTAGTCTTAGAAAGAAAGAAAGTTATTATCTTATTTCTTAAGAAGCTTTTGTGCAGCGTAACGTGTAGAGTAATAGTTATAGTGTCAGATTTCCCATTTGAAAGCCTGGGTTCGATATCCAACCATGTAGCGTCTTTTTTGTATAAAATGATGACTGGAAACAGAGATTCATCTGCAGAGGGGAAACTACGCCGCAAGATGGGGTAACCTCACTGCTGACGATCATAGAATAAACAGTGTGTGTTCTTTAGCATGATGGGAACTAATATAGTTTTCATGATTTCATAGGTCGTTTTCTCTACCTCTCTTTCCTGACGTTTTCTTTTCATGTCCTCGCCTCTTTCTCGTTTTTATTATCTTTTTCTCATATTCATGGCTTCTTCCCCACCACACACACATATACACATACTTCTTGTGAGAGTGTGTATGTTTTCATTCTGTCTGTGTGCATTATTATAAACACTAGTTCATTAGAGTAGTATTTTTAGCGCGTTAAATTCCCAACAGGAGAACTCCACAGTGATATGTTCCGAAGAGATAGACTTTCAGAAATTAATAGAAGCTAGTCCCCCATTTGTTCATATTCAGATATCTTTTATATTAGTTTGGGACAAAACTCGTTTTCATCCAATAATTTATTAACATACTATTAAATATGCTTTATTTACGTTCGAAATGTGGAACATGTAAGGTTTGCTATAAACATCAGAAAAATGCAAATTTTGATTTTGAACATTTGCAGTCTTGATACAGTTTGGCCTTGTAATCTTTGCAGTTTCTGTTAGAAAATTAGTAGATAAGTCAACATTCATTCATTTGCGTTTTATGTTCGATTTGCATTAGTGGTCTAAAATGGAAAGTAAGGCTTACGGTATCTACTGGGCTATTTACAATGTATTACGAAACAGTACGTTTATTGAATCCCAACAAATTTGCGACCGAACCACGCGCACATAAATCATTAGCGTATCTTACTCTTCGATTTCTGGAAATTCTACTACATAATGTTAGGTTCTTTTGATTTTTACTATGTTTACTTTCGATATTTTTATTTGTTCTTCCCCTCTCCTCTTCTTGTTCTTCTCTCTCTTCTCTGTCATCTCTCTTCTGTCTCTCTCTATTTCTCTCTAATTTGTGTGTCTCTGTCTAGCAGACATCCATTAGTTTCAATTTTTTATTATGTGTGTTTAACCCTAGGAGTACCGATTACCGTCTGACACTGTCTGGGGCATTCAGACCTATATTTAAAATAGTGGTATATACCCTTTATACTAATCTATTTTTTTAAATTATACTTTAATGTTTTTTCTGACTGTACTTTACTGCATTTGTTACATTTAGAGTTCGACGCTGTTTTATTTTGTTTATTACTTTTTCAATAATTTTATTAACGCAATTCCGTATTACACTTTATGCAGTTTTGTTAATTTTTCTTTGTTTTTTCTCATTTTTATTTGTTTCTTCCCTATCAGCACAGAATATCAGGCCGATTGCGTCCAATATCGATCAAGGTTTTCCAGTATTTGGCCGATATTTCCTCGATATCCTGTGTTGCGTGGGTGGAATTTCATTGTTACAAATATCACTAAAACTTGGGTTGTTAATAAACAAATCAGCGTACCGAGCTCAAACAAAACATGAAGATTGCATACATTTGAGTTTCTTCCATTTTGTGCACTTGTGGTTGATTTTCCTGTCTGCTTTCCACTTGGGATAAAAGAGAGCATCCCTTCATTTGAGTCTGGTATTGAACTTTGAATTGGGTATGGATCAGCCAAGAGAGAAGGCCCAGAAATCTCAGCAGGCTGCTTCCCGACTTCTATCAGCAAGTCAACGAATGTGTGGTTTTCCCCTGCGTCAGGCCCTGTTCAGTCATATCCATACCACGAAGATGCTGATATACATCAAATTATAGATCACCATTGACATCTTCTCTTCATTCTCTTTACTCCATTGTATCCATTCCTGATTTCTACTATTGTAAGAGAGCATAACGTCTGGCTTTCACAAATGAAAATGATCTTGTCCATGTTGCTTTGGGTGTGTATGCTGCTGACATGAATAACTACTTTGTACTTCATGGGACAAAAGTCATTGGATCCTCTGAAACCCAAGTAGAATGGTGTTGCACTTACATCCCCTGGTTCTTACGAGTTGTTCAGAAATATTGTCGTTGCTGTGAATGATGGTCCCCATCAAATTATGAATTTTCCTAAGGAGATTTCTGGACAAATAGATTTGGAATTCTTTTAGAGAAACATGCAACTAAATGAATCACTACTTAGTCTCCTGGATTTTCCTTGCTTTGTGCACGTTACTTCTCCCCATTACATTCATCCGTTATATGTGTTGCACATTTTGAATATAAGGCATCGTCTATTCAAATAATGGTCATTTGCATGGATTACGATTGCTTTATGTCTTCATTTTTCGACTCGTACGCGACAATTAGGATGAAAACTCCGACTATTTTCTTAAGTTCTTGGTCAACTATATTGTAGCCTCCAACCGGGAATCGTGGAGGTGAATATCTTCCCAAAACTAGTTTGGTGTGACTGAGGAAAACTTTATACTAAAATGGCGAATGCCTGGTTGGATATTCAAGGGGTTATTACGTTGCTTATGATAGACATATAACTACTAATGGACGGTGACACTAGGCATACAGATATAACATGAGACAAAATACGATCAAAACATGGATCTTATTAGACCCGTCAATGAAAGAGAGCTAATCATAGCCGACGGACAAAATAAATCCATCGAGCAGCAAGTAAATGCCTAGCTAATCAGAGCACACTTACCCCTACCAGGGACCAGAAAGTTTCGATCGACTATCCTTCCAGACTCAAGTGTTGGCTTATCCTTGAACAGGGAGGTAGCTGGTTAGCTTCCCTCTAAGTGACACCCAATCATTAAATGGTACTGTAATGAAATGCTCTGGCTGGGTGCAGGGGCCTTCGTTTCTGTCTAATCGGTAAGACAGACCGAGAGAATGATCTGCCTATGAAATATTGTGACTAATGTATAACGTAATTTCTTTCTATCTGACTGTGTTTCTGCCTTTCTCTGTTCGTCTCCGTCTCTCCCTCTGCCTTGGTGGTCTGCTGCCCTCAG
This sequence comes from Lepisma saccharinum, assembly GCA_022664845.1. Taxonomy (NCBI): domain Eukaryota; kingdom Metazoa; phylum Arthropoda; class Insecta; order Zygentoma; family Lepismatidae; genus Lepisma; species Lepisma saccharinum. Next base: position 119,473 of record JAGDQP010001041.1, read on the forward strand.
TATTTATGCTAGTCGCAGGATTCTCTGAAATTTCTTCCGGATATGGCGATGAACTCTGTGTATTGCTTCCCGCCTGGGTGGTCGTCACTGGCGTATTTCAAATGTGTTAACCCCTATAGTTTGCATCCCCACCACTAATCCTTTACTCGATCTACGCCGACAAAGTATCAAAGCAAGGAACTGGTTTTAGGGGTACATCTCGCCAATCAGTTATGATTAGGCTTTCCTAAATATATTATACAAATTTATCATCCTTTTTTTTTCCAAAATCACATAAAATTTTATTATTGGTGGTGTTTACTCGAACGAATTATAATGTAATCCAGATCCTAAAAAACAAAAATAAAATATATTTAGTAAAAATTTACCATCATTACCTTCATACCTTCAAAATCTACGAGATTTGAGGCAACCCGACATTTATTTCGGACACGGATTTTCGTACAGTTGTTCATTGGAGGATTGAGTTCAAATCATTTCATATTGATTCATCCTTGACGAGGGAAGAAGTGTGTTTTAGAAGAATAGGAAAAAAACTTGCTTAGATAGTACATACACATATAGATTAGCAGTGTTGGATTTTCTTAGTCGTCACTTCTCATCAGATAAAAAAAAAGGGAGAGGATAAAAAAAAAAATATGGGCATAAGCGTTTTTGCACTTGTGTTGTTTTCCCACCTGGAAGATGTACTCTGTTTCACTCCGCTGCAGATAAAAATCTGAAAGACGTTATCACTGGAATATTCAAACATGTACACACACACGAGTATGAACACTGTGCGACCTTCTTTTCAGTCATACTTTCACGTTGCGTTGTTAGCATACAAAATTGACATGTCTTTTAGCAACTGTATTTTTCCGGAGTATACGTTATTTCACTTTTTTTTCTTCATACACCAAAATAAAAGAGTTAGGGTTAGAACAGGAACATGGCGAGGAAGCTTAGAGGAGGATCTTTTGAAAAACAGGGGAGTTCTGATCACAGGGAGTACTTTAGTACTTTACTCCCGAATGAAGGACTCTATTTTGTCTAATTTTACTTGTAGTCCACGGTTTTTCCTAGGAATGTGGCGGCCAGGAGACTTCCTGGTGACCTTGGGGTGTTGTAGGGATATCCTGCGATGCGCTAGAGATATCCTGAGAGGAAAATAGGAAGTGAGAGTATGTGTCGGGTTGAAGTGGGGATTTTCCGGAATAGAAAAGAAAGTTAATATAAAGTTAGTTAGTGTTGATATTAAAGTAAAAGATGTTTTATCTATTATTTGTATTTGCGCTTGGGTCTGGGGAGGCGTCGGAATTTGCTCTGTGACGTCTGTCCTGTTTTCCTTGCACCGTTTAATACAATACTTAATGGAGTAAGTTAATATACAGGCAGCTATGAAAATCCATAACATTACTCCAATGACGAAAATTGCTATTGTACTAGTATTATGGTCAGGGTCCGCAATTTTTTGTATCAGAGGAAAAGGAAGACTTTTCTAATTGTAGTGCTAGCTTGAGCAAGGGCGGGTCAAGATTTTTACATTAGGCCGTCATTAAAAAATTTAATTACCATACTAATTACTTAACTCCAAGAGGTGTACCTGGAAATTTGCGATCTACATATAACATGCATTTAAGAAGAGAACGTTACTATTGAAGGTAAACTCTTTCCATGATTCTAAACTCCACCCAACATGATTATTCCATATGTCGAACAACAATAAAACAATAGGCAGGGGTGGCCACCCAAACAAAAATGGCACCTTTACATAAACATTAATAAACTTCTTATTTCTCCCGTTCTCATCTTTTAGTTTGACCTGGATGCACCTCTAGTTATCTTTGGGACGGACGCAGAAGTAACAATCAATCCGGTTGACTTATTGTTATTCTCACGTGGCAGCACGAGTTCAATCTCCAACTCGATAATTTGTTCTGATAACCTCTTTCGGCTAGGTATCCGTGAAATGTCGACATACAAATGTCTTTCTGACAAACATATTAGTACCACATTTACAAATGCTTTAGAGTGTCATAATGATAAACAAACATGACTCGGAATCTAGTATTGCTGGGTTTAGTAGGATATACTTCCAACATGACCTAGTCAATACTTTGACTCATTAGTTTGTTTCTATTAAAACAAAACAAGTTTTTTTTACGTATTTTCACTGTTAGCACAATCCTTGTTCAAAACAGAATGTAACTTGTCTGACGCTGAATAAGACAACAGGAAAAAGAACATGACTAAGTGTGATCGTGCAGACATGCAGCCTTCTTAGTGCACTCCAAACCGCCTTCCAAAAAAGTTACAACGTGAGTTTAAATGAATGGAAATGCTGTGCAGGGGAAGAGAAAGGAAAAGAGTGTGTTAATGTAGAATACTGACACATAAAGAGAAAGGAAGAGTTATAGAATTGAAGTAAATTTGTTTGAACTTGAACAAAAATGACATCTTACAAAATAAAAACTATACATGACTTATCGATTGGCATTACCGGTTTCAATAAAACTTGTCATTTTCCAAAATTGTCAAAAATAGGGAGAAAAGTTGGGAACTTCAAACCAATTCTACCAAGAACATTCTTTCAGCAAAACGTCAAAATTAGGGGTAGACATTTCTACGACCCTGGCACTTACGAGGGAACATTCCCAAGTGATCAGTCGATATTAACATGAAATATTTTTACCGTCTTTATTCGAACGTACATATACCGAAAATCACTTTAAAAGACCTACGATATGCCATATTTGTATGTAATAATTTTTTGAAATTCTGAAATTGGTCATATTTGCAGTGAGTAAAATGTAACCTACAACATGTAGCCTCCAACCGGGCTTCTCGGAGGTGAATATCTTCCCAACATTTTTGGTGTGACTGAGGAAAACCTTAGCGTTGATATATATCAAATTATAGATTACCATTGACATCTTCTCTTCATTCTCTTTACTCCATTGTATCCATTCTTGCTTTGTACTATTGTAAGAGAGGATAACTTCTGGCTTAAAAAATAAATAAAAAAGATCTTGTCCATCTTGCTTTGTGTGTGAATACTGCTGACATGAATAACTACTTTGTCCTTCTTGTGACAAAAGGCATTGGATCCTCTGAAATCCAAATAGTACGATGTTGTAGTTATTTTAGTGTAGATGACAGTTTGTTTACAAGCAATATTGCAGATGCGAGTTTCAAACAATCAGTCTTCTTTCTCGCCTGGCCATTAGATTTCACAACGCTTGGTTGGAGTAACTCTATGGATATATATTTACAAAAACAAACCAGCAAAGGCTCAGTGGCTTGCGTTGTTGTCATTGTAAGCGACAAATAGCCACAGCACGGGTTGAAAACAAATTGATTGACCCTCAATGCGAGTCTGAAAGGAGACAGGCAGACGAAACATTTCTTGATAACTCATAAATCTGATACACCAACGCTTCTTTCGTATGAGGTGAAAGTGTTGCAAACTGTTTATATGAAACATTGGTCTAAATTGTCATTGTGTACGTAAGAGAGACTTGAACGTAACTTTTCCTTTTTCTATTAATCTTGCAGGGTTTTCTTCATCTTCCTATGGTGATATTCGTTTCTCGGTGTGTGTGGATATTTTATAAACTTCTCGAGGTGCATGAAGACTGTTCTTTTACACTTTTAGAACTTTAGGAGGGTATTTTCCGTTCTCTGAACAAGGTAATATAGCTCCGCTCACCCCCTTAAAGAAGCACTGAAGATGTCATTAATGTTCTAAACAAGATTGTGAATTGCTAATGGCGGGACTTATAGCTTTTGTTACAACAGAGTTTAGAATAAATAGAGTTACAATAGACACCAGCAATTTGAACCCGGACCAACACGCATGAAAGAAAGCATGCTAACCATTCAACCAAGCATAGACCGAAAACAACTTATGCGATAGTATGAGATAAAAAATTGAATTTTTAAAATGTCGGAAAGATCGATAATGGTGACTTGTTTTCACTATCAACGCTTTCTCTCTAAATGGGTGTACTATTTATAATTCTGTCCTTTTTATCGAAAGAAAAGGAATTGAATTTTTGAATTTTTATGGCCTTTAGGTATCTAAGGCTCAGGCCGCGGAAAGGGGAGGGGAAAGGATGGGGGAAGGTGTCAATGTTAAAGTTGCTATCCCGCAATTGCCTGATGTGGTTAAGTATAAACCCTGGAAACCCCCAGTCAGGATGGTGGGCCGCTGGGATCGAACCCATGACCTCCCGAATCTTGCACCTACGCTCTACCACTGAGCTACGGCGACTCGGTCTTGAAAGTAAAGGAGAAATGAGGCGAAATTAATAGCAGCTTGAAAGAAAACATACAGTATAAGCAACATAAACCTCATTACATTACGAGAAAAGGAAGGCCTGTTGACGTGATCACTTGTGAAAATATATTAAGTGCTATGCATTTTAGTTATTAAAATTCCTTTTAGCTATTGCGATCATTAGATACTCATAATATATGGATTATTGATTCAAATTAATGTTAAATGAAACCCACACGCTAAACGCCTGATTATCCAAGCAAATGACGGAGCAGTTGACATAACCGAGAAAAGCTGTTGATCCATTTCTTTTTTATTTAAGGTCTTTAGGCAACTTTGGCGCAACCCAAACTAATGATGAGAGAATTGGTGGAATGAAGAAAGTGGGTTGAAACGGGAGAACCGCGAGAAAACCCACGTACACAGTGTTGGTCCACCACAAAAACTACACGGCATAAGCCGGGATCGAACGGAAGACACCAAGCGCCAGAAATCAAAGCTCTATAACTGAACCACGGCGGCTCCCGGGCCAATGTTGCTCAACATTGTTTCTACACAGCATTAATATATCATACCTTCCCTTCAACGTAAGTCTATTTCCAAACAGTGAAATCAGATTCTTTAAACATACAGCGTACCACAGATTAACTTGTACCATAAACCTATCTAATTCCTAATCTGTTACTGCTATCCGTGTTTTGATCTGTGTCAAATTAAGTGAGTTGGAACCACTGCGCCAGCGAGAGGACAGTTGTCCAAAGTTCAGTGAGAGACAGAGGCGGAGAGTTGGTGTGCAGGTTCGCTGACTAAAATGTATTACCAAAACATTCTTTCTTGCTATCTTGCGCAAGCTATACATCCCCTGGTTCTTACGAGTTGTTCAGAAATATCGTCGTTGCTGTGACTGATGGTCCCCATCAAATTAAGATTTTCCTAAGGAGATTTCTGGACAGATACAGAATTGGAATTCTTTTACAGAAACATACAAGTAAATGAATCACTACTTACTCTCCTGGGTTTTCCTTGCTTTGTGTACGTTACTTATTTCCATTACATTCATCCGTTATATGTGTTGCACGTTTTGAATATAAGGCATGGTCTATTCAAATAATGGTGTCATTTGCAAGGACTACGATTGTTTTATGTCTTCATTTTTGTACTCGTACGCACCAATTAGAATGAGAACTCCGACTATCTTTATTGGTTCTTTATCAACTATATTGTAGCCTTCAACCGGGAATCGCGGAGGTGAATATCTTCCCAACTTTAGTTTGGTGTGACTGACGAAAACCTTATACTAAAATGGCGAATGCCTGGTTGGATATTCAAGGGGTTATTACGCAGCTTCTGGTAGGCAAATAACTAATGGACGGTAACAATAGGCATACACAAATCGAATGAGATAAAATACGATCAAAACATGGATCTTATTAGACCCGTCACTGAAACAGGCCTAATCATAGTCGACAGACAATATAAACCCATCCAACAGCAAGTAAATGCTCGAATATTAACGTGGCTAATAAATGCTCCACTTACCCCTACCAGGGACCAGAAGGGTTCGATCGACTATCCTTCCAGACTCAAGTGTTGGCTTATCCTTGAACTATTGGTAGCTGGCTCGCTATCCCTCTAAATGACACCCAATTATTAAATGGCCCTTTAGTGAAAGGCTCTGGCTGGATGATAGCCCAAGGCCTTTGTCTCATTGGTAAGAGAGACCGACAGAATTGTCTGCCTATGAAATATTGTGACTGACGTATTATATTGTGTTTCTGCCTTGTCTGTGTTCATCTCTCTGTGCCCTGGTGGCCTGCTTCTTCAGTGTTTATGCTAGCCGAAGGATTCTCTGATTTTTTTTGGATAAGCCGATGAAATCTGTATATTGCTTCCCTCCTGGGTAGTCGTCATTGGCATATTTCAAGTGTATTAGCTCCTACAGTTTACAATATCCAACCATATTTCCTTATACACTATTCATCCTATTTATTGGTCCCGTTGCATATTTTCCTTTGCAGCTGACGTCCGAAGATGAGAAAAAAAGAATTTTCACTATCAAATTATCCGTTGGAGAATCAGGTCAGTCGTGGTTTGTTCTCGAAAACGTAGTCTCTGCTGGGTCTATCAAAAAGCCCGAATAACCTGCCACCCAAAGGGTTTTACCATTTATTCAAAGAGCATAGTAGGGGGAAAGATTACTGATTACTACGAGTCTCGCCAATGTCTGTGACCTCATCTTTGTAATCGATAGCAGCATCATTATCATCAATGGGACTGACAAAATCACTTTCTTTGTCTTCAGCCACATAGTAGAGATGGGTTGGTATTGAGATTTTCATACCGATTTTCGGCGTTTTTTGGATACCGACAACTACTATATACGAAATACCGGAAAAATATATACTGAAGAACTGAAATACCGAATATACCGAATGTCGACATACAAAAACACCGAATATACTGATATACAAATATACCGAACACTTTTAATAAACTGAACGATATTTTAGTATTGAAATACCAAATTCATCTGAAATTCTGATGAAATGGATATTAATATCCAGAGGAAGTAGCGTGGCAGAGCTGAAACTAGGTGTTTTGGTGACCTGGTCTGACCCCGAAACTTGACCAGTTACCGTTCTGTACTATACTATAAGCACCCACATTCTAGTGTTGATGGAAAGCCAAAATATGATGTCAAACAACTTTCTGAACGGTTAGGTTATTTGCAAAGACGAACTTTAGACTTATTCTAAGATGGCTTAGGCTTAATCATTAATTTAGAATACACCAGTTTAGGCCAAAGACCTACGTCTACGTGTTTGCAATCGGGCGCTAGTGTTGACTTATAAACATTGAATTTGAATTTATTTGAAGATTTTTAGGCAAGTTTGGCTCAGGCTGGATGGATGAAGATAGGTGAATTGATGGAATGAATGGAGTAGAAGGAAACGGAACAATCCGGAGGGAACCCACGATTTCGTATTTGTCCACAACAAAACCCTCATGCACCAGGAGTGAGAACTCTACCTTTGATCCACCGCGGTCCCTTATAAGTAGGAAGATAGATTCAGTGGTCTGTTTCGTTCAGTCCTAGGACATAACTTCTCATAGCCTCGGATATCTGGAGGCATGGACACACCATTGTATACTTTCCTAATTCGTACTTATTTTGGAGGATGTTTTTGGCTACCAAACGATAATTCCTATTTTGGTTTCTTTTACACTTCATTTTGGAGTGTTATGAGGGTGAGAGAGAAAGCACGATCATAGAATGAGATAATAAATTATTGACTTATACTTGGCTTGCAAGAGTTTCTGAAATTGGTCATACAACATTCTCTAATACATATATTGGAGCGATAAATGGAAAACAAATAATCGACAGCACTTTCTTGTCGCTTCAAACCCCACCTTCCCCCTTAACCAGCCGTGACTATCTTTTCCCTGTGACGTGGTTATCAGTTACTACGCAATAAACATTGCGTTGTTAAAAGGAAAGAACAGAAGCATGCAGGGAAATAAAAGATACGAAATTCGTTCCCCAGATTAATTTACTTTTGAGATAAAGCATGTATTTTAGAAAATATAAAGGACGTTAAAATGTTCCTATTAACTAACTTTGGACTAGATAACAATAATAATGAAATGCACAACTATTTCTATAAAATATATTTTTCCGATTTGAGATACTTTGATTTGAATTGACTTAATTTATGGCCTTTTGTCATTTTCGGCTCAGGCCGGGATGAGGTAGGCAGAGGATGGGGAAGGTATTGTCCAGTACCTTTCATAATTTACCATCCCGGCATCGCAGTTTCAGATGCATCATAGTAACGAATTGAATTTTATTTATGACCTTTAGGCATCTAAAGCTCAGGCCGGGACAGGGGATGGGAAAGGATTCGGTAAGGTGTCGGCCAGGACCTACGTTGAAAGTGCCATTCTGGTATTTACATTGTGTGACTGAGGAGAAACCATAGGAAAACCTTAGTCAGGATAATTGGCCACCGGGATCGAATGCTACGGCAACGCTCTACCACGGAGCTACTACGGCTCTGTATCATAATAATAAAGTCAGAACACTGTGTCTTTCAACCTGCGGCTGAAATCGCACAAATCCATTGGATCGAATATCCAAAACCCCGAAGTTCCGAATATCGGATCTGAGTTTCGGATCCTGGTTTAACTTGTTAGGATCGGAACCCGAGAAACTAATAAAATTAATTTTATCTTTTCCCCACAATCACATTTGATTTGTTATTTCAGGTTGTTATCTATTTTCCATTTTTGGCGTTTCGATATTGTTCTGTGCCAATTAGTACTTCCAGACACCTATATAAAAATTAATTTCGGGTTCAATGGATTTTTCGGGTTCAACTCCAAAGTCGGTGCTGGTGTGAAAAGTACCCTAAATATAGATAATTACACCTATTTTTGCATATTAAAAGAAATTTTGTGGTGAGTCCAGACTCACTGCTCAAAACATACGTACATGGGTGCTTGCGTATCGCCAAATACCATTGTTTCTCGTTATTTGATATTGCTCGGTATTTCAATATTATTTGGTATTTCGATTTACCGATATCGTTTGGTATTTAATTTTTTTGGTATTTCGGTATTTACGGTAGTTCGGTATTTTGTTTATTTCGGGTATATCGATATTTCGGTATGGGGTGATACCGAATTTTCGGTATTCGAAAATACCGGTACTGATTTCGGTATATCGATATTTTTGACAGGCCTACCACATAGTTTAACATGTCCCCACGAAGTATTTTTGTAATTTCGATTTCACTTACTAGCCGAGCCATCATGTAAACCTGACGACAATTAGTAACACAAACAGGCCAGAATTACTATGTAATAACAAAGTGCGGAAATTATTGCGCCAGATACAAATTGAAGGACCTAACTCAGAGCAGAGATGTTATACAACCACATACATTAGCAGTACGACATACAACAAATATAGCTGCAGGTCAACCAACGCTACTTCTCCAACAGCATTTACAAATTAAAAAGCGAACATAATTGAAATAACACAACGTGGATATCTCTATACACGAGATAGAAATTCATTTTTTGCGCAAAAACGTTTGGGGCAAAATGACCTAGTTGCTACCAGATGTTACTATAGAATGGTATTGACAAGCCTAAACCAGAAGATAATCTCAGCACTAAATCTTTACCAAAACTGAAACAAAGTCGCTTGATCTTACAACCCCTGAAGAAGTAGAAGATTTGAGTTCACTTATGGGTCTCAGTGACCCAGTTGGTACTAGGAGGGTTAAATTTATCCATGCATCATCTTAAGTATACTGTTTCATCTTGCGTTTATTCTTTCAATTCATCTGTACTAATTTATGTATTATATCTGGAAAAATTATCTGCCCATGTTATTTGCTGATTTTCGTTACGTGAGAGAGAAGAAAGGAACTAAAGAGAGGGGTCTCTTTACCATACACGATTATAGGATAAGAAGTTGCCAATCGGGGGCCTAGCTACACGGCGTTCAGAGTCGCAATTTATTGATGCAAACTGTACAAGACCTATCAATTTGAGCGTGTTTGTATGAATGAAAGGGATTCAAATAACTTTTGTGTGTATTTTGTGAACGACTAACTGAAAAATTCGTATGTGGATTGCGCACTTTGGGCTCACTTTTGGTTCACGGTAAACACGCAAAATACAATAATGGTCCTCCTTGACAAGAAGTATCAGGTTGAGCTTGCTTATGTTATTTAAAAATGTACTAATAACAACATGCATGGAACTTTCATGAGTATTTAATAGTAAAACTCTTTACTATAACGCTAAGTTTGACTTATTTCAAGTTTAGGGAAATCATCCTGATTAGTAATTTCATCTCTCTCGATAAGAAGGACTTTTTTTTTGTATTTTTTTAATTGAAATTGAAATTGAAATTGATTCTAATGATAATGTTTCTGTTGTATGAGCATTTGGCATTTTGTTCTTATTTCTTGTTCAGGGGTAACAAACTGAAAACTAATATCGTCTTTATTAATATTGGAGTTTTAAACGTTGCTACTGCGATATTTAAAAGCGTAATTATATCTTTAAAATTTTCTCTAATCCTAAAGTTCCGACGAATCTTCACGTCGAATTTTTGCTTTCTAGGCCATTACGAAGTGAATGTTTGACACACGTGGGTGATGAGGGTAATTATCAGTGTCATTGTAATAAGTTGCGGTATAATATTATTTTTTAAACATTTTCAGTGCTTCCAACCTTCCTACGAAACTTCGTTCCGAATATCAGAGCTCTAACTCATAAGAAAATTTCCACGCACGTTGTTATCGAGATACTTAATGGTACCATTAGTGTATTTAACGATGTATCTGTATTTTAAACCGTTTGCAGTTATTCCAACCTGCCCATTAATTTCGATGCAGAATTACTTCTTTCCAGTGCAACGGAAAGTACAGTTTTGTTAGCCGGGTGTATTGGGGTAACTACTCGTAACAGTGTTATTGTTGTATATTATGGTGTAATTCCTTTCTAAAAATATTTCCTGTCATTACAACTTGACAACGAATCTTCGTGCCGAAGCTTAGCCCTCTACAATACCAGAATTTTCATTTTGTATACCGAGTGGTACGAACGGTGTTTTGTGATAATAATCTATCTAATTGCATTTTTAAAAAAATACTATATAGTTCGAATCTATCCGGGAATCTTCATGCCGAATTTGAACTTCCTAACCCATCCGGACTTCAATGTTCAAAATTGTAGAATTATTTTGAAATTCTTACATGCCCACTAATCTTCATGTTGAATTTAAACCCTTTAGTCCAACAGAAAATGCCTTTAAAGCTACTGGAAGGACAGACATACAGAAAGCCATTATGCTTTAGGGATTTTATATATGTAGATTATATCCGGAATCTAGGAAAAATGTAAGTAATTCTGGCACATGAATCATAATTTTGTTGTAGCTGCATTTACCGTATTTGTATTATGCCATGAGGAATTTTACTGTTCGGAAAGTCGATTGACAAGATAAGAGTGCTACGTAATGTTTCTACACACTTCGTCCTCAAAGTCATTCTGTACTGAAATTATTGTCTATATCATTATTGCCAATGTCTGAGTTGATTAAGTGTATAATCGATGTATTTTTCATGACGGATGCCCCCGTAGAGTAGTGGTTAAAGCAACGAATTACAATCATATGATTCTATGTCCGAATCTAACCGCAGGCAAGTCGAAAAAGATCAACTCAAACTGAAGACGAGGAAAGAGGCGCCCTTTTAAAACTATAGTAGGGATAGGGTAAACTTACTAGCTGTTGGCACTTTGGTTTTAAAAATTGAAGTGTAAATCTTAATTCTCTGCTTATGGTTTACTTTGGGGCGAGTCCAAATCGTCCAAAGGGAAAATCGTCCAAAGGGAAAATCGTCCAAGGGAAAACCGTCCAAGGGAAAATCGTCCAAAGGGAAAATCATCCAAAGGGAAAACCGTCCAAGGAAAAATCATCAAAAGGGAAAACCGTCCAAAGGAAAATCACCCAAAGGGAAAATCATCCAAAGGGAAAACCGTCCAAAGGAAAAGCATCCAAAGGGAAAACCGTCCAAGGGAAGACCGTCCAAATTATTTGCAAACGTACTTCAACGGGAAAATCGTCCAAATCTGATAAAAATTAATTTCTAATTAATTATTCATGTGAACTGAACGGGAAAAACGTCCAAAAGGAAAATCATCCAAAGGGAAAACCGTCCAAGGGAAAAGCATCCAAAGGGAAAAGCATCCAAAGGGAAAAGCATCCAAAGGAAAATCATCCAAAGGAAAATCGTCCAAAGGGAAAAGCATCCAAATGGAAAAGCATCCAAAGGGAAAATCGTCCAAAAATGCCAAATATAAAGATAAGATCGTCTCAGTAAAAGTCCAGGAAGTGCGTCAGTATCTCTGATTGTCGCCAACATACAGCGCATAACTAAAGAGTTAATAGTCTGTGGTGTTATCAAAGCAAGACAATGACGGCAACAAAAGAATGTGTGCCGGTGTTTTAAGAATCAAGAGATGTTACCAGTATGTGTTCAACAAGCACATGTAATACGAATAGCTCGTAAGATATAGCTGTGAAAAATTATAAATTAACCTTCTGAATCAGGATCTAGGCATGTTTCGTATGTGTGTTATTTCAATACTATAAATACATATGGTAAACTGGCAATATAACACGGCTCCAAACACTTCTTCCAACTTTGCAATTACAGAAAATCATTGTTACTCGTGTTATTACCAAAAACACAAGTCACAACGGACCATAAATGCACATTGTGCAAGATGTTAAAAAATACGAAAGGATATATGTGACGAACAAACAGGAAATGACATCGTGTTTGCGTGAATTATTTGCAAGGCAATGCGTGGCAATGTATGGGTCAAAAGCCATAAAATAAAAGACACATGTGGCGAGTCATACATGCCTAAAGGAAATAGAATACAATGCTCAAAAAAACTGTATTTTCCGTAACAGAGTACAAGGCGATAACTTATACAGTTTGATAATACAGAATGAGGGTTAACTTTTGATGTGATCAACCGTATTTCCAAAATTTACAGGAGAAAGACGTTTGGAACTTTACTAGTGGTATTTATAATCTGAAGAGAAATAAGAGATTAAATCATATACACTAGAACCTCGTTTATCCGAAACGATTTTCGAAAATATATATTTTATCTGTTTCATAATTCCTGTACACCGTCTAGAAGTGAACGCGTCTATTTAATATCGCCAATGAAAATCTGCAGTATTGTACTGTATCCGGTACAATAATACAACGCCAAAAAGTTCCTGACAATGGTAATTGATTAGTCATATGCAGAAAGTGATATGTAGGGTTGCCAGGTTTCTACTGTGTCAATACGGGATAGAGCATGACAGCTAACTAAAGAGATGTCGTCATCCTGATGGCTATGCAATTTTCACAACACCAAGAAAATAAAGATAGAAAAAACTCAAGGAAACACTCAGAAGTGTAGGCTATTATTGAATTTTAAGCATACGCGTAAAATTATGATAAATAACAAACTACTATATATTTAAATTTGTATACATGAGATATTTTACTTTTTTAACATTAAAACCCATAATATTTTACTTCCCTTTTGGCCTTTCCGATTAATGCTGTATCTCCCTTAATCAGGTCATGAGATGTCTGACAACTATGAACAAAATTAAGTGAAACTTAAAGAGTTTTTTATGTTAACAGAATTGCTGATTTATTCCTGTCATTTTTCCATTTGTTTTAAGAATCGGAATCATTGTCTAAGCAAATGGGGTTAAATCAGGAATACTCTGAACACAAGATATCAACGTATATATTTGGAATTTGGAATAACATTTAAATTAAGTTTAGAGGAAACAATTGTTTATTTTGAGTTTACATCATATAGTTTTTCTTATGGGGAGAAAATTCTTTATAAAAATCAACCAAATTAAAAGCTTAGCAAATGTCAGAGAGTTGCAGAGCATTAATGACTTCTTCAAAACGAGAAGATTAATTAGTATCTTTCAAATGTAAAGCCCTTAGTTTATAAAAAGTAGTAGCATCACTCTAGCCATAAAATTGTTCAATGATGTTGATGGAAGCATCTGATGCAGCCGACTAAGGAAGTCAGATTTCACAGAATTGAGTGAAGTGTAGAATGGGTAACTACATAGTTGTAATCACGGCAGAAGCGAAATATTTAAATCTCTGCATAAACTAAGAAGTTCCTATATGAAAATTTATACCACTTTTAGACTTCAGCAACAAGTGCTGTGAAGCCCTATACTACCGCTATGTATGTCTGTCGACAACTTTCAACTCAGGAACAGAGTCGAATTAAGATGACTAAAGGGTCTGCAGCTCAGGGCCTCCAATCGTTCAGGTGGTCCCGCCAAAAGTAACTAAGTTACCTATGTAAATAGTTAGCACAGAGTCAGGGCCGTTCTAATGCATAGCTACAGTAGGCAGTCGCCACGCTAATGTAAATATACGGGCCCAATGTTAATGTAAATACTTTTACAAGCATTGACTCTTCTAAATTTTTAATTTGATCAATATTTTATTCAATTTGGAAAAGTACTGTACGTCAGTTCCCTATCAGTAAAGGCATGTGTTAAGTGATAACTGGAAGAAATATGATTAGAATTTCAGAATCAGCTTCCTACAAGTAGACCGCTAAAATACCATGCAACGTATGACATTGGTTAATGGTTGATAGCTGACTATTTACACCGTGTTTTTAGTGCAGGGGTTCTCAAATTTTAGACCGAACTTCATACTTTCATCATTGCACCAAGTAATATTACTAAATTTTCAATGCTAATATTTTAATTTGAATGAATTACAGTACGAATGAGGCAGAACATTCGTTAGCTTGTTTGCCTTGTAATTAGGAGGTCTCAAGAACGATTCCCGATGAAACTTTAGTAACCTTTATTTTGTATGAGCCATTCTAATAACATTTTACTTCTGCCTGTCACTTTCTAGTTAAAATCCACA
>JAGDQP010001042.1:11114-30426 GCA_022664845.1 Lepisma saccharinum
TATCAGAAAATTAGCAAAAGAGCGATTTTCAACCTCACAAGCTAAAGCAAAGGCAATTATCGATACTAAACGTACACCGAATTCTTTCCAAGAGAATCAGCTCGTCTTGTTGAGGGTTTATGCCCGAAAACCCGGGTTGTGTGCTAAATTAGCTGACAAATACAAAGGACCATACAGAATAACGGAAGTCAGACCCCATAATGTATGTGAACTGGAAACCCTCACAGGCAAACCAAAACGTTTCATTATCAATGCGCAACGTTTGAAACTTTACCACCCACTCGATTCTTTTGTTACCACCCGTGAACAATGTGATCTCAATAAGAGTAAGCAAATGTAAGCAAAAAAGTCATCTTACCATACACCTCATTTACATCAACTACCATGCGCTCCGATTATTCGTTTTACTTTTCATGCCTCCTTTCCTGGCCTGTAATGTCGTTTGTAGCATAATCATACTTACTCCCCGGCATACGGTAAAGCCACTGCTTACGTAAGCATTATACAGTGGTCAATTCCGTACACCGGATTGCAGTATGAGTACATGCCCGCTTTAATACACCGAATCTCCTAAATAATAAAAAAAATAAAAATAATAATAGAAAATAAGGCCTAGTAGTTCCGCACAGCTCACTACAGATATATATTTAGATGCACACAGACATACATACCTCTACATTTTTTTGCTTGGATCCTGGATCAGCCGTTCGTTCTTTTACCACTCTCACCTACCCTACTTTCTGCTTCGAATTGGGAAGTAGGCGATTCTAGTTTGACACCCCACAAATTACAACAAACCTCTCCAAGTGGTATAATCTATCAACGTACCTAACGCTTCCATATGTGATCTGACCAGTAAGGAACAAGAGTTTTCAACAGTCTGGACAAAGTGTACACAAAAGCCGGAATACCACGGTTGTAATATTTTAGCCGATAGTTTTTCATTTGGGGAATTGAATAAGAAGAGTTAAAACCGATACTTATTTCCCCCAGGCAGCTTAATCGGTATAGATTGTTTGGTTATTCTAGCCTATATTAAAGAATGATGTTGAAAACTAAGCATTTTCAGAATGACGCACATATTATGGAACAAACGGAGAAAGGAATACTTTGCCCCCCCCACCAAATGGGAACGATGATATTCCATTTTGGCGAACCTCTTAATAGTGAGATACTTTAAATGCCAAAATGTGTACACATTACATTAAGAAACTTTAGTTAAAAGTTAGACTATTTGCCCTTTTGAAATGGAAAGTTTGAATGGTTTAAATTTATTTCAGCTCAGAATAAGAAGTTCAACTGAAACTGAAGGATAACATTTCTTCAGTCGACAACAGAATCTTACCTAGAAGGCAAGTCCAAAGTAAGCAACCGTACTAAAATAATTGAGTAATTAATTACTAGTGATTCAATGACCTATCGTACCAGGTCAACGTGTAAAGGAAAAACCTGTGAAATTGACGATCAAATCTTTCAGAAAAACCCCACTTTCAAAATGGCTGACAAAGAGGGAGATGCATCAAATTTCATTCTGATAAGTAATAAGGTACCAAGCTTACCTATTGAAAAATTCTATGGCCGAACTACTGATGACATAGATAATTTCCTGGATAGGATCCAAATAGCACGTAACATTTACGGGTGGAACGACAAAGAGGCTAAGAATTGCTTAGTAGCATATCTAGATGGCTGTGCTAAGGATTATTACTACACCTATCAAACAACCTTGGATGCCATCGACTCTTTCGATGACTTCGTCAAAGAATTGAAAGCAAATTTTTCATCTAACTGCTCTGACCATCAGAGTGCATTATTTGGCAGAAAGAAACTAGAAACTGATCTGTATCTGAATGCCTATATGCAATCTTAAGATTGTGTAACAGAGTTGATCCAAAAATGACTGACCAACAGAAAATCCAACATATTTTGAAAGGAGTTGATCCTCCCCTGTTGGAATATCTCTTACGCCAAGAGTGTAATACTGTTGACGAGCTACGGAAACATATGTTACGTTTTGAACGTGCACGTTTCCATTCTCACCTTAGAACGCTGGAACGCTCGATACAAAACCCAAATCTTGTGTATCAATTTACTCGTCCCTCAACTAGAAAGTCAACTGGCAATAATGAACAAAGGAACTTCCGCGGACGGAAGAACTTTAATTTAGTTCAGCAAATGAGGAATTTGCGAATTTCAGACAGAAAAGATCCAGTTATTTGTTTTTACTGTGCTAAACAAGGACATTATCCACGAGAATGTTACTCGAATCCAAACAACCGCTTTAACAAGAGGAATGCTACACGACAAAGGAGACAAATTCACCCACAAAGCCAGAAAACTCGTAAACCTCGCAACTCCTTAGGTTCCGAACCCAGAACCTCTGGAGGTCGAACAGATCGTGACCCCACTACCAGTCAACCACGTAATTAGATTGAGTTACATAAGACACTTCGAAGTTATTGGTAAAGTATAACACATTGAAACATACTTCATCCAGTCAACTTTGTTCAGACTCTCTCTCCCCCCACTTTTTTGATAAGATTTAATGGACCAAATGAAATATAGAATAAATAAATAAACTAGACTTTAGTGTTTACAGTACAGAGAAAATAAGAACAGAAAGCAAAACTAATTACATACTATTACTAATCTTAATGTACCGATGCAACAATACATGACAATAATCTATAGGTTTAAGTGTAATGATTAGAAGATAAGATACACAGAAATTTAAGTGACAAGAATCACAATGTGCGTTCCATATTGTGCTGATAAACTGGAATATTGGTTTCTATTTCTTTTTTCTGCCCTTCTAAGAGATAACCAGTTGCGTATACCATTACCAATCACACTACGTAAGTAAGAAAAGCAGCTTTTTAAGAGATTGCAGATAACATGTTACAAGATGCTACCGTATCCCATATGATACATGCAACAGGCTTTTTCTCTAATAATTACGGCTTTGTTATGAGAGAAATTGGCACTATGCCAGTGCATCCCGCTTGGCGATACCAACCTCCCAATTTAGCACACTTCATAACAAAAATGCTTGAACCCGCTAAACATCTTTTTCCAGATGCCTACATGCGATATCAAACATATGTAGACAACACTCTGGTAGAGTGGAACTCGGGACAGGATGACATGCATCGTCCAATCTTTACAGTCCGGTATGCGCCTTGGCCAGACGATTTATTGTATTAGTCCGCTTCTAGCAGGTATATTTCAAATCATGTTTCCACGCACGCACGTGTTAGACATCCGCGATATGGGATGCGAAGATTTAACACAATATCCATACAGAAGATGGACGTGCCCATTTATCAAACATCGACCCCCTGAACCTGGAGTATGCGTGCTCCCCGTAATGTCTAGAATGCGTGAATGGTACTATACAGAACTAGTTACAGAATCAGAGTCAGAATCAGAATCTGCAGAAAGTGGTATTGAAGCATAATACACACCCGTGGACTTTTTACTCCCCTTTCACTATACCTGAACTTCCTTTATAAGGTATTTAGAATTTTAACGTTAAAATAATAATAATAATTTCCGCGTCTTAATTCGAAGCCTTACTTCCTTTATAGTCGAACCTGGCATCAGTCACACTGCGGAGAAAATGCTAAACTTTTATAGCAGCCTTTAAATAAGACCCGTAAGTATGATCATCCATTTTTCCTAAGCATGGAATATGTATGTTCTAGTTCCCCAGATGAATTGCAACTATAAATCAGAATAAATCAAGAAAAACAATTAACAGACAGAAAAACCCCGCTCCACGTTTTGGCTTTTATTACGCATTGGCAACGAAAACTCATCGATTTATGCCTAACAGACATTCCCCCTAAAATACATGAATGTATTTTTCCAACAAAGTATAGGCAATTGCTTATAGCAAGCGCTAAAACCAAGTATCACCAAAGCAGAACATACTTACAATTCCAAATTTGGCTAATGTGCCTGAAATTCAAAATCAGGCGTATTTTTCGAAAAGCGAAACGTCAATTTCGACATGAATTTACTGTTGCGTTGACGTTACACCCCCCAAATTCACTAACCTTCAAAATCATTTGCGATCCTTTTAAATGGACTGAATTATCTAGTTAACTTTATGTGTTTTACTTTAAAAAAAACGATATTTGATCCCTTGGAATTGATATCACCTATTCTTTTCAGACAGGCGGAATGCAGTGGCAAGTCGCAAATCTCATATTACTGATCATTCAGCTTGTTAGGACCGACGTTCCCAGTCCGAAGGTTGCGATAAATAGCGGAATTATATGGAGGAGGCAAGTATCAGAAAAAAATCCATACGAACGTAGTATACCGCTCATTTAAAGGCAAACTTTGAACCCATTGCCAGATATAGACCCTACATTACTTGCTTTAGAAAATGCACACTTGAAAAAGTTCTGTCAATTCAAAAACCATGCAAGCCCACCTGTTTGTCTATTGCTAGAAACCTCAAATCTTTTGCTAAATGCTTTCAAGATGCAAGTGAACTCTAACTCGTTTCGGCTTAACATTACAAATAAAAATAAACAATATAGAGGTTTGACATTCTTAGGAGACATTTTCCATTAGTGCTGTGATATAGTAACTAGGCGACAATTAGCTCGTTACGTTGCCCAGCAGAAAGATCTCACATCAATAGTTGAACAGTTGCGAAACCAATTACATGAGGACCAGCGTCACCTCATTTCTTTTTCTCATAATGTTAAAGGCTATAGAGAGTCGATCTCCAAAACCTTTGCTCAGGTACAGCAGGATATGCGCCTGACACACCTAGAACTAAATAAAATCCGAGACAGGAAACGCAAACTGTCCAACACGCTCAAGCACCTTTAATGTTAACACTAATTAAATTAACCATACAGTCTTTACAGGTTACCGAAACACGGGAAATACACAAATCCTGTTTAGAATCGAAATTACCGTTAGCATTAGTATCACCCATGCGACTCCAAAGTGATTTACTTCGCATTCGGTCACGAATTACGTCTTTTGGTTACCGACTAGCAATCCCAACAGAAAATTTTCTACAACATTACCAGATTCAATCAACAACTTGCCATTTTTCAAATGACGAAGTAATGGTCATAACTAAAATCCCTATAGTGAAAGATTATGGACCTATCACACTAAAACAGTTCACTGTTATTCCATACCACTGGAAAAATCAAACGTGTATTCTCCAGCACGCACCGAATAGTACAACAAGCTCACAGAATTCGAATCTTACGTAATGAACATGCTCAAACTTGTTTATCGGCCTCAGATAACTTTGCTATGTTCCCTATCTCTCAGAAAATTCAGTATCCTCCCCTGATTCTATACATGCCCTATATAACGGAACGACCGTTGAACATTACGGACAAGTTTGTAACTATGAGTGCTTCTCTACGACGAGAATGATAATCACTCAAGTGGAATCTAACCGTTATTTAATCACTAATCCAGGCAACTTGCAACGCTAAACCAAAGTTCTTCCCAGTAAACCCCGAATTACTCGGATCTTTAGAAATTACGTTACCATGCTCATGCGAATTACAGCTTGGATCTAACTACAGAATTCCAACACAGTTTCCCTGCCCGTCTGACAGCTCCACAGATTTACAACTGAGAATTTTAATACCTGCAGTATTGAGAAAAATCAGACTTGCGTTTAGACGGACATAATTTGCAACTACTGGAATTTGAATCTTTAACTCCTGCTTTGAATGAAAATTGGACATTGAACGTACCTGACCTGACTTTACCCCTCCCCCAATAGACGATTCCAATTTTTCCTTACATATCTCAAAAATTACTTCCAAAAGACCGTATTTCTCGATTCTATGTTTGGAATATTTGTCTAACGTTAGTCCTAGCATGGTTAATTTATCGAGTTAAAGGATATATTTGGCCCGTGCTCTTAATTGGAGTCCCGGCTACAAAAGCAGAAAATTTAA
This sequence comes from Lepisma saccharinum, assembly GCA_022664845.1. Lineage (NCBI taxonomy): Eukaryota > Metazoa > Arthropoda > Insecta > Zygentoma > Lepismatidae > Lepisma > Lepisma saccharinum. The sequence goes on from JAGDQP010001042.1 coordinate 17,066, forward strand.
TACATCATTCAGCGGAAATTCTTGGCTATTCCGTTCTAGCCCTGCTTTTGTTAGTACTTGCACTTTGTCTCTGTTATTATGCTTGTTGGAAAAGACTCTGGATATTTTTGAGACACCGTATTCAAACCAGTGATGTAGAGACACCACCCCAACCCGCTGTCACTCAACTGACAACTCCACCTGTGGTTTCATGTAAACGCGGTGACCCACCTTCTCCAAATTGCAAATCCCGTCGTAGCTCAACACCTTTATGACTAGCTATTATTTGCATTATGTGCACCCAGTCTACATTTGCACTTGATTTAACTACTACAGTCTGTTACAAAATAACTGCACCACCTGGGAAGATGTGTCTTCAGTTTTATTTCGAAATTGTGTTTTACATTTGGCTTAACATGATCTAAATTTATTAAACTATTGTTGCGCATTGTATTTTGATGCTGTTTTGTTTGTTTCTGCTGGTGGCCTATATGTGTGCTGTTTTCTCAACAGATGGCAATGCATTCACTTTGCAAATGGCTGTCTCTTAGTTCTATATGTGAACATGATCCGTTGAAAGTGTATCATCATATTGTGTTTTCTAGTTGGGCTTTGTGTTCTTGATTTATTGTTTATAAGTTGTATGACATATCAGCAGTTTTGTAAATTCTTGTGCAAGAGTATTGTATGGACAGTGCTGAAAATAGGCAAAGTACTGAACGATACATCCACTCGTAAGCAGGCGATGATATTGGCGTTGCATCGTGCCGGTATTCCGCAACGTACGATTGCGAAACAAGTTCATCTAGACCATACAACAATTGGTAGAATTATTTAAAAGCATACCACGTATAAGAAGTCCTCCTTGTGAGACAAATTTGGCCGAAAGCGAAAAATAAGCCGTCGCACAGACAGGCTAATGAAGGCGCTAGCTCTGAAAAGTTGAGCATTTTCTTCACGGAAAATTGCTCGAACTGTGTTTGATGAAACTGGTGTTAGTGTAAGCCACGGTACAGTAGTTAGACGGTTAAAGGAACAAGGAATTCGTAAAAAAAAGCCGATACTCACTGCAAACCACATAAGAGCCAGGAAACGTTTTGTTAGCATGAACGAACACTGGGGTATTGAAGAATGGGAACGTGTGATTTTTTTCTGATGAAAAAAATAGTGTGTTTATAAATGATAGTGGTGTCCCACTGTTAATGAGAAGTGGTGAAGAACTGAATATGGATTGTATTTCGCCGACGCAGAAGTTTGGGGAAAGTGTAATGGTCTGTGGGGCTGCTTTACATCAAAGGGAGTCGAAGACTAGAAATTTGCAACAGGTCAGTGAACGGACAGTATTACGTAGACATTTTAAACCGTAACCTTCTACAAACTGCACAGGATTATTTTTCAGGCCAGAATTTAGATTATTTCATATTTCAAGATGATGATGCACCGTGTCACAGAGCTGCCGTTGTTAAGAACTGATTTTCATATATGTATATCCGGAGGCTATGGTGGCCACCCAACACTCCAGACATGAACTCCAAAGAAAATTTGTGGCACATTATGTCCCAAAAGCTTTCAGAAAAGTATTTCCAAACAAAGAGAGAGCTTATTGAAGCAGTAGTTCAGGTTTGGTTCCGTGAGTTGCACGTATCTTTGTGCCAGTCTCTCGAACACAGTATGCCAAGGCGGTTGGCAGTACTGAAAGCAGCACATAGGAAACATACAGAATACTAAATGCCGTGTTTCTGCAATTGTGGTATTTAGTAGTACTCTTCAACAAACCCAAAAGCATTTTCAAAGTCTTAAATGAGGTTTTATATGATTATGTTAGGTTAGGCTAGGTTAGGATGTACATGCTTTTTGCATTTCCTGGTATTTGCACCATACAATTTCGCAATATGTTGCTAGTTCTCTTCATATGTACAAGTAATAACAATAAACAAGGTTTATCAATCGATTTAAAGGTATTATAACTAATGTCCTTCACCATACTGCCACAATACGAATAAATTACCAATTTTGTTTCAGGTGGTGCAGTTATTTTGTAACAGACTTATGATCCACCCTGGCCTACAATTGGTTAAGATATCCGAGCCGGTACTCTATACCTCTTCTATTCCGGTAATAATAGAAATAGAGTATGATACTGTTATCTCCAGTGAAATTGACTGGAGGCTGATATCAACTAAAGTTTACCCGAACCATTTAGTTTTGGACGAACCGTCTGCTGGCTACCCTTTCGTACATGTGACCCGTCCCCACGCAAAACAGTTACTAATGACAAATAACAATTTCGATGCCTTGATTGACGGAATCCATAAATTTAGAAATACAGAGTGGATTCTGTAGACAGATGCTATCACTTTACGGAGCAAATCAGATTTCTCAAAATTAATAAATATGTGCAAACGACGTACAATTGACCTCATTTTTAGGAATATTACTCGTGTAAACTAAACTTTCGAATTGGTTAAAAATCAACTAAAACCTAATAACCTTACTATTGCCTTTAAACCGAATGATCCAACCACTTTGTTCACTTATACGGTAACAGAATGTGTCATTACCGACACAAAAGTATTAGTTGCTCTAAAAATCCCAGTACATACACAAAACGCATTGTGAATTATTGAAATTACAACCTGTTTTATTCACTCACGTGGACGAAGTTTGCTTTATCTCCCCCACCATCAACCATGTTATTTTGAATAAACAAACGAATGAACTTGCTACGGATAATATATGCTTGATTAGGCATTTTGACACGTTAGAAATACCTATGCTACCGTGCTTACAAGCCCTGATTCGAAATGATGCAAACGCAATAAGATTATCCTGTCGGTACAAATGTTTAGGCCTGGGCCATATGGAAATTTTTCACCCGCTGAACTACACTGCAGTGCAAATTCTCTTACGGAAACATTATAAAGTCACTATTGTATGCAGTGATATTTATTTTCCTTTACATAATTTACCGAACATAGGTGTGCTTGTACTAGAGCTTTCTTGTGGCTGTACTGTGACCGTTAATAACCGCATGTACAAGGCTAATATCCCTTGTATTACCGACAACATTGAAAAGGCGCGCTTCCAAATCTGGCTACCTGTTTCTTGGTACACACACCCAATAAAGCAAAATTTGCCCATGGAATGTAATAATTGTGTTGTAACAAAACCACCCTTGCACTCCATTGAAACCCTGACCCCTATATGGATGTGGGTATTCATAGCAGTCTCTCTTATAATTGGTATAGCAACTGCTGTGTTTACCACCATCACCAACTTGATAATGAAGTATTGGATCCAGCGCTACCTAACAAATGAAGCACAATATATCTCCATTGAGTGGAATCAAAACACGCGTGTGCAATCTAGTAGCGCTTAACTGCAAGAGTACAATAACGGACCTCACATTGGATTCTTGAAACCTTCACCGCTTTGACAGCCTGTAAATTTAATTTCATATTGAACGATATTTCTCCCCATGCATTATTTTTATTAAACAGGAACGCAGTGACTTAATACCCCATGTACCTTGGAATTTTTTTGCTACAATGTTTTTTTTTTTAAACTCTACTAATTATAAACAAAAAATTGGTTTTCTTTTAGTTTTTATTTTAGATCCAGACCGACAGTTTAATGACTGAAGGAGACCAGGTATACTTTGCCATCGAAAGCAATTGTATACGTGCAATCTGGCACGTGCACGGCGCAAGTAGTGTACCCACCTTCCTTTCCTATAACAATTCCCCTCCACAGTTCCTTTGTTTGAATAAAACACGGAATCCGTTACAACATGCAACCTAACACTTTTGTTCGTATTTTACACCAATTTTTTTTACCTAATAAATTTTTCAAATAATGAAGGCAACAACCTTCCGCCTTGCTCGCGTCATCTATGCACAGGCACCTAAACACAGTATTCCCAAACCACAGTTACACTCTTCCCTGATTGTCTCTTTTTTTAACCATAGTGACCATTTCCACGATTAACATATACTTTTATTGTCTGTCATTTGAAGGTTAACGTTCCGTTCTTACAGTTTTTTATAACGATTTTGTGCTTCATTTACGTAAATTGTTTAGTTTTGACGTGTAAATTATGTAGTTAAGGTACATTAAAGTATTTTGTTAAATGTCAATTTTGCCTTGACATATGTGTAATTTAACCATTAAACAAAAAAGTATATTTTGCTGTTTTCCTGAATTAAGCAGTAGTAACCATTAACCAAAATGTTTCTTTTGTTCTAAAAATCCAATCGTTTTGTTCTCAAGTGCATTAACTTGGTATTCTTTGCTGTATGAGAGACAAATAACAAATGATTCAAATTCAGTACTGAATTAAAGATATTAGTTGTAGACATTATATTATTATTCTTTCTTTGCTTATTAAAACAATTGTTTACTCATTTTTGTATATTAATTATGTTTGTCTATGTAGATTATTTTTGTGTGACAAATTTATATGTATGTTTTCCCACACACAATCAAATCAATGTCCACCCAAAAGTTTGCTGAAGCAAACAACTCTATTTTTATTTTCACCTTCTGTGGACCAATGGACTTGATTGTGGACACTTCGATTTTACATGTAATTTGCCTTTATATTATGGTTTTACTGAACATTAGTGTTACCGAATCTTAATATTATATTTCTTTTCATGTATTTCTCTGAATCGCAATGTTACCTACTGCGCCTGCGCCATCACTTGGAGCAACCGTAGGAAGCTGAGCACTTCTACCTTCCTACAACCACAAGCTGTACAGACATCAACTACTGCGATAAGGTCACGTGTGTGTACCCACACTTCACGGACCTCGCTCAACCGGAAGTGTAAAGCCAACGCACTTTCGCCTCAGTCAAAGAATATATCACCGGAAATCCAAGGACATTCCTAACGTTCTATAACGCTATACACACTGTGTCTTGTACTTTACATTTATCAGCTTGTAATCTCTTTTAGCTTTAACTTATGGCGCAACAACAGTACATATATATATATATATATATATATATATATATATATATAGATAGATAGATAGATAGATAGATAGATAGATAGATAGATCGGTCGATCGATCACTTTATTCCATATAATTATGTAAGCTCTTCCGGCAAATTCATTCATATTATGTTTCTTATATGACATATTTTCTCGCATATTTTATAATCTATCATTAATTTGATATTAAAAGATTTTTTTGTTATGATTATAACTCAATATCTGTAGGTGTGCAATTCTATAGTATTTTTGTATCTGATAAATCATTTACATGCCACTCAGGCTCATATATATTTTATTCCAACATGATATTATATACTTTCAATTTTGTTTAGATCTTATATTTATATTCTCACAGCCCTTCAGGCTTCATGTTATTTTCTGTGTTATACACGCCCTTAAGGCCGCACGTTGCTCTGTGTTTCTTCTGAATGCCCTTCAAGTTAGTATTAGTAACATTTTGTGTCTATTTCTTGCATTTTTTTATTGCTACTTACACATTCGTTCAACCCGCAGTTTAATAGCTACACAAAATTTCTTACACTAAATTACACGAGTGCCCTTATTTGTATTGTCTCAAAGTTTTGTATTCTCGGCGCGCACACACACTCCACTTTGTTTACTGCGAATTGAACACGATGACTCTCGTGGTTCCTACCGTTGTGTTGATGGCATTAGTACTTTTTTTACCCTTTGCCTCCCCCCTCCCTTTCCCTTCATTTTTTTTTCTTTGTGGTTCCTACGTACCTTATATTGGTATACTATGATCCGGACGGAGCCGGATTATCTCTCCTCCGGCGTGGCGGTGAACTGTTGCAGTCAAAAACAATTACTTGCTAAGATTAATTAGCAATTTTATTTTACTTCAGTTTTTTGATTATTGCATTTATTTGTTTAAAAAAAGGAGCAAATATTTCACTTAATTTCGGATTTACATTTTTGCTGGAAGACTTGTTTATCTACGAGTCTAAGATAAATCAGGATAAGCTGATGATTTCATAACATAGCAACATTAACAGTCATTCTTATTCATGGTTGTTCAAGGTAAAACTATTGCTCAAAAACAGGAAACCTGTTGAAACCTCGACGACGTTAATTCTCGCTGAAGGCGAAATTGATAGATAATTGTGGTTACAAACTGCGCTTCTGACAAGATAGAAAACCACGCAGATCCACCTATTATTTCCTGTAAAGCACTAATCACTCGGAAGATTAGCAACTTTCCTAAGCAAAAATAATCCCTAATTATCAACAAGTAAACAAAAGATAACATCTAAAACGGAAATAACAGTCGTATCAAAATTTCAAAACAACAAAATTAATACGCAGAAATCAAGTCACGTTTCTATCCACGTCAATGATTACAGCAACAGAAGGTTCTGGAAAAACAAAGAACATGTAATGCGCCCACCATTTCCGAAGTGTGGTACTCGTCCTACATATAAATACTCCCACCTCCCGAAAAATAGCTAAGTCGAAGTCTAGCTCTGCTCTGCTCTGCGATCATCGAGACTAGAACACTGACTTAGTTATTTTCAGGTGAGTGATAAACTCGACTTTATCATTTTCATGAGTCTCTGAACTTCTTTCTCGGACTTAGTTTTTCGCGTACGAATTTAAAATTACACTCTCCCAAACACCTTATTAATGTCGCGCTCATAGTCATGTCACATTACTGGATCTTCTACGAAAGAGGCATCACGAAAGTCATCGATCCTTTATAGTAATTTTGCTAAATGTCAACTTTCTCTTCTTCTTTTTTTTTACAAATCCAGCTGATGAATATGTTGCATCACTTGTAATTTTGTATGTGTATTTCTATTCTCTAATTTGTAAATACACTCTATATTGGAAATCTTGATAATAAAAACTTTGGTAAACTTTATTTTTATATGGGCCAGTTTAGTAACTTTGGACTTCGGCCCGTCACGATTTTCCTTTAGCTGTTAAGTGTTAAACTAAACACCCATGCCAAGCCGGGACTCAAACCTGGGACCGTTGAGTCGATAGCCTACCGCCGCAGACCGCTCGAACACCCGGCCCGCTTGGAAATTTTGAGTTTTTTTTTTTTTTTCATTAACATGCAAGTGTCCCCACGAATATTCTAGGATAAGATAAAGTCAGGAAAGCGAAAGGATTTGGTTCTTAAATTTCAAGTACGAATTTGATATACTTATACTTGGTAGACTGTTAGCGTTAAGTTTTCTTTACAGCTCTACGTTACTGAATTGCAAAACCGAAGCATCGTCTACCTACCGGATCATTAAGTTTAACTCTTAACGTGTCACTGACCTGGCACTCTTGGCAACACTTCTTTAGAGCTGTGGTAACGCCTTGTAGTTATCGTTTATAATTACACCGGGGCTTTGCCACAAGTCTGATGAAGTCAGCGTTATGTAAACAACGCTAAGCCGTCCCGTGTGCAGATTTGTCACAGAAGTTTACAAGAAAACTCTGCCTAAACTCAAAATTCCTGCCAAATTAGTTTCATGAAATACTCGAACATTTTATATGATACAATCATATATATATCACACTAGATTTTCCCAATATTAGAAAGAAAGGGAAATTAATAAAATAGAAAAATTATAAACATGGTTAATTTTGTGCTAATCAATAACAAATCAAAATTTCAAAGGACTAAACTACTATTTACATATTAAATATTCTACCATTACCTCCGACATCACATAAAGGAATGTTCGGCTGGAAATTAAAAACACACACTGTCAGATCTTCAAGATGAAGTTGACCACCCTCGGGGGTAATTTTCAAGACGCGTGTGATCTTTCTTCAAGGAATCTACTGTTTTACGCAGCAAACATACCAGCTCTGCATTCACCCATTCTCATTTGTCATCCGGGACTAAGACCGGCAGTGGTAGATTCGACAACTACTTCCGACACTTAACTTTAATTACAAATAAGAAAATATAATCTAGTTAAATCCAATTCCTTATTATTTTAGTCACAAATAATAAGGAACCATACAATTTAGCCTACCAAATCATGAAAGGTTTACTTACCAGGGTCCTCTTTGTAAATAAGTGGCCAGACACGAAAACAAAGTACACACGTTCAAATTTTCTCTCTTCACATGAATGCTTTCCAGGGCAGAGTCCAGATTCTCAATACTTTTCGCAAGTAATGAAAACCTGGATATATATATATTTTAAATTAAAGGATCAAGTTTCATATTTGTATATTATATCTAGTATCATTTAAGTCAATTTATGCTCGATTCCACAATATTTTATTAAAATAAAGGGAACCGTTTATATTTAAACTACCCATTTTCTACTTCACGAACCTGGCATGACTATCTTCTGAGCAAAAACAATATACACAATTCTAAGTTTCACCTAAGAACTATACTGTGAAAATCTACTTTCTCAATCATTTTGCACAAAGTTAGCACGTCGTTGGAACAGTTGATGTTCACCATAGTAACAGTTGCAGCTCTTTATCCCATTGTTCAATATGTAGGAGATGTAATTTACTTAAATCAATTTCGTCAGAAACCCTCTTCCAGTTAACCATTATTATATTCTCCCCCAACTGCTCAATTAATCCACTTAATAAAACAATCCTACTACCGTCCATTAATTTCTGAATTTGCTGACCGTACAGATTTCGAAACGAGGTCACTCCACATGTGATTGTGATACATGCTACCACGCCCGCAATATTATTAATCTCATTAGTTTCATGAAATACGCGAACATTTTTATATGATACAATCATATATATATATATATATATATATATATATATATATATATATCACACTAGATGTTCCAAATATTAGAAAGAACGGGAAATTTATAAAATAGAAAAAAATAAAATCATGGGTGTTTCCCATTTCTAAGCAGTCATGAAACTCTTTCCGAGTGATTCCTTTTAACGACTCCGTCGGTTTTTCTTCCCCTCTTTCACCACATCTGCAAAATGTTTTGAGGATTTGTTTCCTTCGGGGGGATAAAGCGAAGTCTCTTGGAGCAAGATCGAGTGAATATGGTTTGTGGAAAACCTGGATCATGTTGTTCTCGGTTAAAAATTGTTTCATAATCTAAGTTTTGTGTGCTGGTGAGACACGAATTTTGCAACAACTGGTTCAATTGGAATTTCTTGTTCAAAGTCCGTTTTCAGGAACTCCGGGGCGCACCAACCAAATCAACAAATTCAGTGGTTCTGCGACGGTCTTCTATAATTAGTCCACGAGTTCTGGCGTTGTTTTTCGTCCGTTCGGGATTTGGAATGTCGCCTGGAGAGAGGTTGATTTTCAAGAGCTAATTCACTGTTCTTGAAGCGGTTAAGTCACTTTTAAATTTGTGGTTTCACCTGAACGGCTCACTTGTAAGCCGTTTCAAACATTGCAACTGTTTTTCCCAACAGAATTCCACAGCCTCACGTTGTTTCCACTTTTCAATGATCACACAAATCGCCAAGCAAACAAGAGGCTCTTTACAAAAAAAAATATTACGTGGCGGTTCGACTTCACTTGACCTCGCCGCCGGTCGGTTGACTGATCCCGAGGTATCTAGCGGCGGAAGCATGTATTAGAATGGGTCCGCCCACCAGATAACGACCCGGTTTCTTTTGGGTGCACCCTCGTATAACAATGAAATTCACTCGATTTACATTAAACATGTCTAACTCGGGACATGTATTAAGAATGCAATTACATAATGAATACATTCTCCTAATAATGTGTTCATTGTAACAATATATATCTAATACATTGGTCCTATGGGGTGGGAGGTGGAAGAATGCATTACAAGGTCGATTAATTCTTGGCGGTACGTGTAACCTCATTTCGAATAATAATTTTTTCTGAGTGAATTTTACTATGTACTAGTTTGTGTAGAAAAGATAATAGAAAATTAACTTTTCTATTTTCCAGAGATTGGAGTGTGTACTTGTTTACTATGTCCAAGTACTTTTCAATTAAGATATATTCCTGTTTGTTTGTATGTTAAAAGCGAACAAATTTAGATAGTATAATTTCAATTAGCCGAGTGTTCTCTTTGTATTAGGATGACATACTACAACGGCATCTTCTGACTTCGACCGAGCATATATTTAAAAACAACATCAATATTTGAGAAATCGATTCCTTATCTCATTACATTCCTCAGGTTCCTGAAAGCTTCACTAGTAATATTTTTTATGTATATTTCAAATGAAAGGTTCGAATTTGAATGTTTTATGACCTTTAGGCATTTAAGGCTTAGATCGACGAGAGGTTGAACTTTATGGTCACAGCATGATCGGTAATAGACTCTACTCGTACCAATGATGATTCATTAATACTGTATTCCAACTTCAAAAGGTTTCCTTTTCTCGTATAAGACATTCCACTACATTTTGAAATGTTTAATAACAACATGTGTGTTTTACATCAGTTGGAGAGTGCATTGATGTTGTTCTTTGTAATGAGAAAACGTCCAATTCAGAGGAAATGCTACAATACATTTTAAATCATCTGCGAACAATGGCTTTTTAGAAGATGGTATTTCACCAGGCAAGTCATTTCCAAATAAACAAACAAAAGAAATCCAAGGTTCGATTTCTTCGGCACCCCAGAATTTACAACAAAATCATTGGTTATAATATTTTTATAACACACACGGTGTTTACGGTGGTACAGATAAGACACTATCAACTGACAAAGGTTCGGTGAGAAGTTGATAGACATAAGCTTGTTGAAAAGGATGTCGTGATTAACAACATCGAAGACTTTAGAAAAATCTGTGTAAATTACGTCTCCTTGACTTGTATTATATATTTGTATAGTCAAAAGATATGTAAATTCAACAATGTTAGTTACAGTCGATTTATTTGGTAAGAAGTCATGTTGGCAAGGCGAAATTACTGAGCGATCATGTGAATTTGTTCTTATATGATAATTTCGAACACTTTGACTGGTGTAGATATTACAGCTAATTGACGATAATTGTTAATATCGTTCCTCATATCGCAAGATTTGGGAGTGGGACAGATATCAGCAAGTTTCCATTTAGTAAAGAATTCAGAAGTGACTTATTAAAATTAGTTGTAGTGGATATTTCAGTATGTCAGAGCAACTCTTGATAATACAGGGTGGCACTTTGTCAGGTTCATGAGATGTCCGTGGTTTCAGTTTCTCTATGGCTTTCTCTACGTCTTGCATCTCAACGTGTTCAAGGGATAATTAATCTCAAAGTTCAGAACGGTTGTTTTGGGAGAGTTTCAAAGTTTGCCGCGAATGCTTTTGCGATAGCTTGTACATCCTTTTGTAGCTGTCCCTCGAAATTTAGTACATTGCATTCCGATTTGTGTCCTTATTGTTTAAATGTTGACAAAATATGCCGGTATTAAAATATAAAAAATTAGGGCATTAAGAACGTATGTATTTTGGTGATTGGCGATTTTGATGGAGTAGTAGGTAAATGAAAAAATAACACTAGAGCAATGACTAGGGAAAAGCGTTCGAATTTTGTAACCAGCATTTAATGGTGGATGTAAACACGTAACTTAAACAAAAGAAAAGGGAAGTACCTCACAACGCTCAGATAGAGAAAAGTTTGAGATACAATGGTCTTCCAGGACGCAAAAATAACTTTCGTGCAAAAGTTTGTCAAAATATAAAAAGTAAAATCAGCGTTAACTTAAAGTTAATTTACCTGTTATCTTTCCTTCGACCACTTTGCTGTTTATGTAGTCGATAGATTTATTGATGAAAATTGTGTGCATCAGTGTGAAATGTAATATAGCAAATGGATTTTATTTGATGATTCGGAAAATATGGGCTTGAAATTGCTTTTCTGCTAAAGTATCCAGAAATTACGTTCAAGCATCCTAAAGTTTATGTTGTAGATTAAGTTTGTCATTGAAATTCTTTTCTTAGTTCGGGTATGAAGTGTTAGAGAGCTTTTGTACGAAAGTTGATCAACATGTAATCAGTGGAAGGTGTTCTTCACAAGTAGCCTTAGATTTCGATGTTGCAAGTTCGTATCCTTCGGGGCGCATGTGTGTTTGTGAATTTTGAAAGCATTCCATTCGTATCGGGATGGGTCGAAGTCACTATATAGTTACAAATTGGCATAATCAAAATAGAATTTATGAAAATTTGTGCGAGGGCTGATTGACCAGAATCTGGGCAGTAAAGTGGGTGCTAAAGTCAAGCACACTAATCTTTGTGTTTGAACACCTAAATTTTTTTATGTAGTCCATACTGATAGTCATTGTATTGCGAAGCCTCGTTAGTCTGAATAATAGTTCTTGAGTTATTTCCTGTCAGCTGCTTGCCTATAAATAAAGAGTTTCGATAAGATACATTTAGATGGCCTTTGAATATTTTGGAATTTTTCTTGTCAATAGAGTACGTGACGGAAATGCTTTGTCTGACAGAAGTATATCCAAAACGCAGCAATCCAGAAGAAACAAAGTTCACACACACAATTTCCTTACCAAAATCTATTGACAAATAAAAACAAATTGGTCGATCCAAACATAAGGGTGCTTTAGAAGAACAGCCATTTTAGAGACTAGATTTTGACAAACCATAATAGAAACACTGTTCAAAAATTTGAACTCGTACGTAAAAAATTTTGAACTTCGAAATCCAAGGTGGCAGCAGCCCAAAACGACAGAAATCTTTAAGAGCACGATTTTCATGAAATTGAATATGCTCGAATTGAAGACCGATGAGCTAGATTCTGCAATTAAAAAAATGAATTTCGAGGTTCAAGTTCTTGCCAGCTTTGATTTGAGATAAATCATCCTATTCGCAACCTGACCGAATTCCTTCCGATAGCCTGTTTCACACCCTTTTCCGACGTGGGTCCCAGCTGCCAGTGGGTTGATATTCTCTCGATAATCTTAAATTCTAAAACGACTTTTTTTTTAAATATCATCCGCGATTGTCGTTACTTATTAATTGTGAGTTCCAAAGGGCGTTGTGTGTGATTCTTAAGTCGCATATTTCAAACTCTTAAAAAATTACGACAAATCGAAATATTCTCAATTTTGATATTTATCCAATTGGCGAAATTTCTGATGTAACACTTCATGATTGCTGGCAGGAACCTAATTAAAGCTTGTCTACAAGTTTATCTAAACTATATTTTTTGTGCCTCGAAGATAAACTACAAAATGTAACTTTCCGCAAAACTCGAGGTCAGTTCATAGATTTTGTTGACTTGAGCACGCTTTTCCACACGTTTTGGGACATAGTGTTGTGTTACAATTGCCAATTCTTCTACAACACAAAGAACGACATAGTTGTGTGTACCTCTAGGAAGAGCATGCTCAAATGTAAAGAACTATTTACTAAGGTCAATTTTGGCAATAAAGTGGCATAGTGCAGTTCTCTAAGCACACACACACACACACACACACACAT
>JAGDQP010001042.1:30526-43980 GCA_022664845.1 Lepisma saccharinum
TATATATATATATATATATATATACTGGAGTGATGAGAGTTATAAATATAACAGGTAAAATTATAAAACATTTTAAACAAATCAAAATTAAAATCACCCCATTTACATATGTAAAATATTAGGAAATGCAAAGTGCTAATAGAATGTTATTCGTTTAAAAGACAATCATCATCTTAGAAACGTATGAACATTACAACGAACTAAATAAATAGGTGTTACTCATGTGAGAAGCAAAAGCTTTCCGTGATATCATATCCTTTGACTTATAAGAAAATTATTCACTGGAATAATACCAGAGGAACCAAGAAATTAGTCACCAATAGAAGGAGAAGAAGAAATACAATCCTACAACGCGTACAGACATTAGATATAATTAACAATGATGTCATCTTCCGTCATTTCCAACCAATCTGTAAAGAAAGAGAATCATCTCTCTTCTTTCCAACAAAAAGATGACAGCCTCTGAACGATTCTTCAGTCATTTCCAACCATTCAGAAAAGAGAGACAATTCAAAACAAGAACTATTGATTTAATATAAAAAGACATTTGACATTGACTCGGTATGTTAGTAAGAACAGTGACACTGTTATTTGTACTCTGCGCTCGTTTGTCTGAAAGTGAACTTAATCGAATTCATAATGGTTTTGTTTAAATATCTTTGAACTTGAACAGAACTAGAACTTTATTATCCAATGTACTTAGCAGAAACAACGAACTTTAGTTTATATATGTGTGTTCGGTAAACAAGAAGACGACGAGAAGTGAAAGTGTTAGAGACGTTTATTTAAGGAACTTTTCCATCCTTCTCCTCGTCATGAAGACAGAGACTTTATCAGTGGACATAGTACGAGGTCCGTGTAACAAAGGGCATGATTCTCAAATATACTTCTACTTGCTCAGATCACTCTAAGTTCAGATCGACTATGATAGATCATTTGCTAGAACAGGTTCAAACTATCAAATGAAATAGTAAAATGTATGTTCTATTTTCAATGCATAATATCAGTACGTCCTCCCATAATTACTCGATTATTAGGTTTTTGAGATTAAATCTGTGTCATTTCTTCATTGAAAAGTAAGTATGTCCAAGTGCATCCATTGTGTATTCTAGTTCGAAACGTCTCAAGGAAAGAAATATTGTCAAACAGCTTTCCTTACTCCTATCCAAAATGCTGGTGTGTCAAAATTTGCGCCCATTAAGTGCGTTCCCACTCCCTTTATAAAATAAATAACAGCAAATTTGAAGAAATGCAAAAAAACGTCCTTGATATTATTTACTTATTTATTAATTGAATTTCTATAAGCGGAACAGCTACTTATAGCCTACTCCAGTCACATGTCAGAGGAACAACCTCTTTCCGCGAGCACTCTTCTCGATACAAGGATGACTAAGGCCAGGGCATTTCTTTAAGTACCGTGAATAATGTATTTTCCTGTTGAAACTGACAAACCATCTTAGTAAGGAATCTACAGGGCATTACGGACGATCAAAGACAACTGGTTAAACCTAGATTCAAAACAGGACCAAAAATCAGGACCGCTACCATCTGGGTATCGAGGTGCCGAAACAGGTAAGGCAGATCCTGCTACAGAATCCAAAAGTTTACATCGGATACGAGGTGACAAACGTTAAAGATTACCTTGTAGTTACGCAATGTCTGATATGTTTTGATTATGGGCACATAGCTAATTACTGCAAAAATGAAGCAAGATGTGGAATATGCGGGCGGAAAGATCACAAGAAGAATGAATGCAAAGAAAAGGATAAAAATGTATGTGTACCATTCCATCCAAGGGGTACGAAGTGCGGGGGGAAACAGCAAGATTGCTCTCAATACAAGTTAAGCTTGCAGAGAACAATCGATAAATTTGATTATGGAATTTAACCATAATCAGGTTGAAGTCAAGACTCCTAAAATAAAAAAGAAACTACCCCCGTGCAAACAAAAAAGAAAATCTTGATAGATTATTGGAATATAACAAAAATAAAAAATAGAACTTTTAAGCAATTGGTTATTAAACAGCTATACTAAACAAATGGAAAACTACCTCTCAATAAAATTTGGCTATATAAATTTTGAAGAAAGCAACCAAATTATAATTCACTACATAAATCCGGAACTCAGAACATTCCCTAGGGTATTGGCCCAATTGGTGACAATTACACATGATCAATTTAATTTGGATGAAATGGAGAAGAAAAAAATAGAGTTCTGTGAAAACCAAAATCTTGAAGTATATTTGTTAATAAATAGGTATGGATGCGGATTCATGAATATTAAATCATCAAGGGAGAACTTCCTAAGCGACTTGGATTTGACGCTTGAACTGCTGTCGGCTTTCTGGGGAGACGCTAGAAAGAAAATTACGATTCCGGCGATTCGAATGGGATTATGGAAAGCAGAACCATACATGGTACTAAAGAAAATAAAGGAATGGGAAAATAAAATCAACAACATTGGTTTCGAAATGATAGTCAACGACCATATACTCTTTAAAACCATATGAACAGCACTAGAAAACTTAAACAAGGAGGAGCAAAACGAAGAAGAAGAAAAGAACACCGAAGAAAATGTAACTATTGATCTGAGAAACCGAATAAGGGACGAAGAAAGAAAAACTGCAGAAACCGAAGAGAGAGAAAACAAATTGAAAACAGAAGGAAGTACGACTCACAAGAAGAAGAGGAAATATTGGATTCCAAGATTATCTAGGAAAAAAGGAGTGAAAAGTACCACATCGATGGAGGATATGAAACTGGAAACGGACTTGGAGACAAGAGAAGACATGAGAGACGAGATACCAGGGGTGAAGGGATAGAAAAAGAAGACACAGTCAAACCAAACTTTAATCCGAAACAATTTTATGAGGAAATAAACCTAAATTACAACCTATCAGAATTGGAAGAACCGCAGATGCTGACGGTGGCCCTTAGAGTGGTGGTGAGGAACATCCACCCACAGGGGAAAACTATAACTTTTCTGACAATAGAGGAGGTTGATAAAATCAACCTAAGAGCAAATGGTATAACTACTGACCCCACGGATCTGCTATCACTAATACACAAGGTATTGGAAAGAAGACAAGAATCCTTTCAAATGAATAATGTATACAATCATTTTATTATGGCGTACGGATGAATAGCTTTTAACCCGGCTGAGAAATGTCCTGCCTGATGTGTCCACACAAGACAACCTTAGTAACATTCAAAGTTCTCCAAATTAATTTAGATAGATCCGAATTGGCAACATCCGAAATTAGACACTATTGTGAAAAAGAAGATGTGGACATAATATGTATGCAGGAACCTTATACATATAAGGGTAAATTAATAGGTATGCCGCTGAATGTCGTAACAATACTGCCTGAAGATCCCAGCCCAATGGTAGCGGTAATGGTCCTTAAAAAAGACATAACGACTCTGGTGTACCTGAGACTTGTAGATAAGTGGACAGCTGTGCGTGGAAATGAGTAGAGAGAATCACAAGATTGGAATAGTAAACATATATTGCCAATTCTCCCTTCCGAGAGATGTTTTTGTACAAAAACTTAATGATATTTTAAAAGGATTTTCAAATAGAGACGTAGTTATTTTGGGAGATCTGAATGCTAAATCTCCACTCTGGCACTGCCCCAATACTGATGAAAATGGAGAGAAATTTGAAGTTAACCGAACAACATAATTTAACGGTCATCAATAAGGAGGGACATCCACCAACATTTAGGGGCAGGGCCGGAGCGGAATCCAATATAGACGTAAAGCTAACAAAGAGGTATATTTGTAATAGTATATTTGATTGGACTGTTGATGAACATGCAACTACTAGCGCCCACGGCGCCGTCCGCTTTATATTAGATATCGAAAGGAATCAAACCAATAATGAACAACTAGATCTAAATAACAACTTCAACTATAATGTAAACAAATTAAATAAGAAGAAATTTGAAGAAAGTTTGTTGCTTCCACAGATAGAGCCAGATTGCAATCTAACAGAATTAACAAACAGGATAGAAGAAGCCATAAGAAATGCCATAAAAAAATCAACTCCAATAATCAAAAACATCAACAACAACAGGAAATCATTCTGGACAAAGGAGTTGGATAATCTTAAAAGAAAACTCAAGGCAAGCAGAAAGAGTTACAGGGCGGCAGGAGACCACATTCTGAGAACAAGAAGATTGCAGAACTACAGGAGTATTAAGCAAAAGTTCGAGAAAGAACTCAAGGAAACCAAGAAGAAAACATGGAATAAATTTGTGGAAAGCAACCTTAACCAGGATCTCTGGGGCATGCAATACAAAATCATAATGTCTAAATTAAAGGTTAAAGGCTCATTAAACACACTGAAGGATGACCGAGCCAAAACACCACAAATTGGAAAAGTACAATAGAACTACTATACAAAAATCTTTTTCCCGATTACTGGATCCAGGACAACAACGAGGGGAACAGAAGAACCAGGGAGAACTCCCACACAGCGAGGCAGAAGATCCGGATGTGCTAAATGTTACGAACGAACAAATTGTACAAATATTGAAAAATCTGAAACCAAAAGAAGTTCCAGGTACAGACCACGAAAAAAATGAAATATTTAAAATAAATTCAGACATATGGATTCCATATCTAACCAGGCTATTCAATGAATGTATAAGCCAAGAGCTGTTTCCTGACCAATGAAAGAAGCTAATTTAATAATATTACTTAAAGAAGGGGACAAAGATAAACAAAATCCAAAGTCATTTAGACCGATTTGTTTGCTTAATAATATTAGCAAAATTTTCGAGAAAATACTAGCAAGAAAAATAAATCAAAAAAGGAAAGATCTAGTAGATTGCACTTCGGATTTCGTCTAGGAAAATCTACGGAGGACGCGATCAATGAGTTGTGCAATAGCATATACATGTTAAAAAGTGGCAACTGTAAATACGTAATTCGAATATTCTTCGACATCATGGGAGCGTTCGATAGCTTATGGTGGCCTGCAATATTAGAGGAATTAAGGAAAATCAAATTACATAGTAAATTCTGGAAAGTCGTTAAGAACTACTTTGTAAATAGAATAATAAAGGTAGAAAGAGCGGAAGGCGACGTGGCTAAGACGCCGACTAAGGGTTGCCCGCAGGGCTCGAATTTGGGTCCGGTATTCTGGGACTTAGCCTTCCAGCCGTGTCTGTGCTAAGTTGAAAGAGTGGTGGGATATGCCGACGACCTGGCGGTCGTGATCAAAGGTAACAGTCGCCTGAAGTTGCAAACCAAGGCAAACGAAGTGACTTATAGAATAGCATCGTGGTGTAAGGAAAATGAATTAACAATATCATCGCGTAAGACAAAATACGTACTATTTAAGGGAAATCTAAATTTCAATAGAGGCCAATATCAAAGTGAATAGTAAGACAATAAAATGAGAGAGGCATGTAAAATATCTAGGATTAACATTGGACGAAATATTAAATTTTAGACAACATACAACCCTAATTAAGAACAAAGCAATAAAAATCTCACACAATTTGGTAAGAATCGCAACAAACGAGTTAAAAATTCCAATTAAAATAACAAGAACTTACCACGATGTCATTATAAGACCTACTGTAGGATATGCATCCAGCGTTTGGAGCCACAGACTAGATGACATCCGACAAAGGCAAATAATAGATAGGTCGCAAAGACAGCTGCTATTGCGCTTATCAGGTGCCTACAGAAAAACATCAGTAGAGGCACTCCAGATTGCTCTGACTATCCTACTTATTCAACTTCAAGTAAAAAACTTAGGCGCAACGTACTGGTTAAAAAGACGCAACCAGGATAAAGTTACTAGAATACTACATAGACCAGCAGAAAACAAAGCGGACATTGATACTATCATAGCAAACGCGTGGCAGGAGCTCTGGGATGAGTTGGAGAAGGGCAGGAGGCTGTTGGCTTTTTCCGGATGTCGGGGAACGACTGCATATGGAGCTGGATATTATCGATGGACTGATGCATTTTCTAACTGGTCACGGCCCCATTCGTCAAAAATTACATCGAATGAATATAGTGGAAGACAACATGTGTCATATATGCAGGACGGTGGCGACGCCAGGGCGCGTAACACTGTATTGCAGAGAAACAGAAAATATAGCTAGGGAAGAAAGAAAGCTCCTGGGGGAGACGCCCGTCACGGAGGTTCTGCGAACACCGGAACTGGTGACAGTCCTCAGGGAGCTAACTAACAAAATTTCGAATTTCCATAAGAAAAAATTCCTAAATGGCGTAGACCACCCTGTGCGACAAGGAAGATAGAGACAGAAGATGGAAACGTGGCACAATAGCTCGGACAGCCGCGAACGTGCGCCGCGTGCAACCGCGCCAACCTTGTCAACAGTGAATAAAACAATTTACACCAAAACCAATGAGAAACTAATATTGAATAAAGATATACTCTTGCGTACAAGTGTAGCCGATGGAATCCAGTGGCAAGAGAGCGCCTTGGGACGGAACCCCGTTTCAAGAGACGCTTATTGTTTGCGAATGTGATATGTGTGGTGAAGGAAGATCTCGAAGTATATTAAGATAATAATCATTATTCTTAATGAAAAAAACGATAACTTTTTTGGAAACCAGAAAAGAAGCGATATATGGGGAACTGTCACGGAATAAGTGAGTACGTGTGTGTGAATTGAGAAGTGTAAAGTGCTTACAAGATGAGAGATCGGAGGGCCAAGAAGAGGAAATCTCAAAAGTGTTGAAGTTAGATTAAGAGTGCTAAGTGATAATCCCTAATCAACGCAAACAACAACAACAACCCCAATTTCTGTAGAAGAAG
This sequence comes from Lepisma saccharinum, assembly GCA_022664845.1. Taxonomy (NCBI): domain Eukaryota; kingdom Metazoa; phylum Arthropoda; class Insecta; order Zygentoma; family Lepismatidae; genus Lepisma; species Lepisma saccharinum. Next base: position 37,331 of record JAGDQP010001042.1, read on the forward strand.
AAGACTACTAGTATGAGAAGATGAAGAAATACAATATCTGACAAGAAAGAGATGGATGCAACAATAGGGAAAGGATGGCGACAAAAACTTTGTGGGACATTCAACCCAACCCACGCGCACTTATCCTTATCATATCCTTCTCGTTACAGATAAAAAAAGAAGAGGCCATAAGAAGAAGAAGCAAATCAAGTCTATGTTTATGTTGTCCTATGACGTCTTTTATGTGTTGTAATTGTATGTGTTTATAATAAAATTCGGATATAGCCGTTAGGGATCCCCCAAGCAAAAGTTCCAAAATATAGGGACTTAGATCAGGAGACCATTTCGGACGCCTGGTCAAAAGTCTGTCCCACAACACCTGATGTCTAAGGCAGAGGGAACACAGGATATTCTTGGAAGGTCGGAACTCCGGATATCCAAGAACCTCTAGGGACAAACCTGCCCCAAGGCGAGGAGAACAAAAATGTTCGTGATGCACGTCCTTGGAAGTGCACAACTCATATTATGCAAAGGATGCAAAGAGGGAAAGGTGGGCCCCCTTAAATAAAAACATCTTGGTAGCCATCATAAAAACTCGAAGTTGCATTCTTCCCCAGTAAAGTTGTAAAATTCGTAGCGTACCGCTGGATCACAGGAGCTGTGTGAACACCATAAATTTCAAGTCATTAATTATTTTCTAATATCTTCAGAAGATTTGTCGTTTCATGAATGCCGACATGCTGTGATGGGTTGATATCTATATCCTTCTTCAAAGAGACGTAGAGATTTCCTTGCCTTTGTCATGATATCTGCGCATATAGTGATTCTAGGACCACATTGGCCTGAACCAAAGCTGACTAAAGAACTTAAAAATTAAGTTCAAATTCCAGGACCACCATAACTATCGCAGGAGTCACCTTGGCTCAGACGGTAGTGTGTCTGATTACGAATAGGGAGGCCTGATGTCTTAGTAAAAGCGTACGATGAGATAGGTCTACAGGTAAACATAAAGAAAACAAAATACATGATAACAAGCAGAAACACAGGGAATAACGGAAATGGGTACATAACAATTAGGAATGAGAACGTAGAGAAAATAAACAAATTTAATTACTTGGAAGCATATGTAACAAGCAAATATGATGTCACGGAAGAAATAAAAAGTCGTTTAGCAATCGGGTAACGCATGTTTCTACTCTGTCCAGAAACTCCTAACCTCGCGATTAATACCAAGAAAGTTGAAACTGAAAATATGCAGAACAGTTATTCTGCCGGTAATATTTTACGGTTGCTAAATTTCGAATACGACCCTAGCAGATGAACAGAAATTACGAGTGTTTGAAAATAATGTTTTGAGAAAGACATAAGGGCCGAAACGGGACGAGATGATTGGAGAATGGAGGAGACTACATAATGAACTTAACGGACTGTACGACTCACTCGATGTTGTAAGAACAATGAAATCACGAAGACTAAGATGGGCAGGCCATGTAGCTCGGATGGAAAAAACGAAGAATATATTCCATCTTGGATGGAAAACAGGAGGGAAAGACCGAGACAACGTTGGGAGGAAAACATTAGAAGGGATCTTCGAGAAGTAGGTGTTTGTTATGAAAACTGGCTTGAACTTGCCTAGGATAGAACCCGATGGCAAACGTTTGTTACTACAGCGATGAACTTGGGAATTTCGTAAGCCATAGAGTAACTCACTAAGTAAGTAACTATACCACATTATATTTAACTTGTGATCTATGAAATATATAGGAATGAACCTTACATTGAAATAAAGGTAATGTTATTTGAGAATTCAAGACTCAAGAAATCACTTCCAGATGAGAAAGAAGAAAAAGTGAAATTGTTAAACACTTGATGTCCTCGATATGGGATAAGGTGACCATATTGGATGACGCAAAAGTGGGATGTGCGGGGACTTCTAGGATATTATCGTACTATATGAGGTAAGAGTATGTTATCCTCCGGGTTTCAAAAAGTTAGCTTTTCCTGTGTTTCGACTCCCTACAGACTGGACTAATGTGCGAACTTTATTGATCAACGTGCTTTAGAGCTACATTGATTTGTCGTGCGCTGTTTTGTCTGCGTTGTTCTGTTTTTCAATATTCTTATTGTGTCAGCGTTCTTTTGTCGCAGATTGACTCCAAAAGTTAAGTTCACTGTATTTACTTGTTACCATTACGTTCGCGCTGCTTAAAACCTGGTTTTGTCTAGGAACATAAACTAGACTAGTACCATATGTTTTGTAATTTTCAGTGTTTTAGCGTCCCAGTTTTCTGTTGTGCGCTGTTCTGACGGCCTTGTTTACAGTATTGCTCTACTTTTGGTACATCTGCTGCTTTGCTACGCTCTGTTTCAGCAGGTGTGGTTGTGTTTAGACTGTGTTTAGAACCTCGAACTGTTCTAACGCTCACTTCTCTAGTGCGTTGTTCTTACGGCACCGTTATGATGTGCTACGATTTACGGTGGCTTCAAATGTGTCCTAGTACAATAAAAGCAGCTGTTGCGTGTTCTTTCGCTCAACAATTTCTATATATAAGAAGATATTTACCATGACTTGAATATGTGTAGCAAAGAACGAAAAATTAGATGAAAGAAAAGGGGGAGAAGATATTTAACGTATTGGGATGAAAATACTGTGTGCAAGTATAGAAGAAACAAAGGATGACGGAATAGAAAGTTAAGAAAATCACACATGCTTCATACGATGAAACATCCTAAAATTGTATAAAATTCAGTATTAAAATGTAAGTCTGAATCCCAATTTTAATACTAGTAATACATTGTTGATTGCTCATCCTTTCTACGAGAAAGTTCTATTGGATAGAATGCTTGAGCATAATTTCTAAATAGGTCTCCTGTACTCCTGTACGTAGAGAGAGAAAAATGTAGAATTTTGAAAACTGTATCAGAGACCATAACCCCCGTTTCTTTTGGTAAGTACAGGAAATAATTCCTAATAGTCTGAATTCAAAGTTAAATTTGAATTCTTCGCTTACTCCTCTTTGTGAATAAGAATACTATTAAAAAACCTAGTACGCTAGCAGTTCTTTATCCCTACTCGTTCTTGTAAGGATTTTCTGCAAGTTAGGTGATGTGAGCAGTTTTGTCCTCCCTATTGATCAAGACAAGCTAGATTTGTTTAAGAAATATAATGTATAATTATGTTTAATGTGGAGTAAATCTGATTTGTTTTCCCCACTCGTCTTGGTTGACAAAGAAGGAATTTTGAGAACCAATTAGTAAGTCAGCAATCATGTCCTTCCTACAAGGTCGCAGGTAAGGAACGATTTCCTTAGAATGTTTTAGAAATATATGATCTGCCATTGTGATTGTGCGGTATGCGGGTGCAGGGGCAGGAATCCTAGCTGGAACAAAAATATATATAGGTTTTAAGATCGTAATAACTTAGAGTAATATTCAGAGCCAGCTTGACGGCGGGGGGGGCTAAAGGAACTGCAACCCAGAACCCCCACTGGTTCAGGGGTTCCGGCAAAGGTAAATTAGTAACCTATGTAAATAGTAATCACAAGGGATTGGTGAAGAATTCAGACACTTTAAGGTAATTTGTGTTCATTAGGAGAACTTCTTTAAAAAACAAATAGTTTATATTTAAGGATTTACTTCTCTGCTGTTGCCAAAGTTAGTTCTGTATTAACAAAATATACTCACAACATTAAACATTGAAGAATTATTTTCATTAAGTGTATAGTCTGTAGTTTACCGTAGAAGAACGCTGAGAATGTATTAATAATAAAAAAAAGCGCAACCAACCCAACAAAAGTAGGAACATTGAGTCGAATCCTGTCAGGTGCAAAAAAAACTAAAATAAACGTGATGTTTTCATTTGAAAACAAACAAAAAATTTTAGCCCTTCTGGGGTTGCTAAACTGGATTAAGTAAATAAATATAAAGAATAAAAATAACTTCCCCCTCCGCTATCACAACTACGCATCCTAATGTCACATCTCATGATCTCTCTCAAAATTACATTTACGATAAAACAGACTTGATCAATGTTTTTCTGGTCAAATTCTAACCCAGATATATTGCATGACTCCTTCCCATTTGAAAAATCGAGCAACATTCAAGATGACCGACTTCAAGATGGCGGCCATAACAAACGTAACCTCTAGAAGATAGCGCATTCACCTGATATCCATTCATGTGTCTTTGTTCTCCATTATTTCAAACATTTTACAAATAAACGCTTACACTATAAGTACCGTAATCATTATTATGAATGAAACTTTTGGCCACTGCACCCGTCTTTATGGACGGAAGCACTTTTAATCATGTTTACTGGTGGTTTCCTGATGTTCCCTACTCCTCTGCCAAGTTTGGTCGAAAAACCAGTTTGAAGCATCGATAGGTTTATTTGTTAGTTAGTTAGTTAATAACTTATGCGAAGGTGGGGTGAAAATTTTCCGCCCTAACATAGAAGGAATACCGAAAGGTCAGTGGGAATAATAAGTTACTACGAAGATCCTGCAACAAATTTAATCCTTGGTAAAAGCAAAGAAAGAAGCAGTTGTATTGCCCTGAAACCAGCTGTCAACAGCGGCAACCACTTTATCATTGTCCTGAAACTGTCTACCTTTCCGGCTCAATTTCAATTTTGGAACATAAATTAGTCACTATGGGCTACATCGGAGGTATATGTGGAATGATCAAACATTATTAGTCTCACTGCTCTAATTTTGGCATTATTCGATAATTTATGACAGGGAGCACTATCTTGGAGGCACGTGACGCCCTGTCTCAGTTTCCGACGCTGCTTCTCCTTAATGTCCATATGCAGTTTATCTGGATACTGCAGTAATATTTGGGGTTCATACTGAAACCTTACTGGAGATAATCAACGAAAAACGTACCATGGCAATCCCAAAATCCGTCATCATCACTTTGGTGGGAGGATTCTTGTCGCCGGAAATTTGTATACTAGGTGAACCCAGGGTAGCAGTGCATCGATTGCTTTTTTGTTTCCTGATCATAGTGTTGGATTCACGTTTCATTCTCAGTCATCACGCAATCCACAAAGTTCGCGAAATTCCTTTGAAAATGATACAAAATGCTTGTTGAAGTAGCAATCGACCTTTTCTCTAGCCGACTGAATTCCATACCTCACGCCGCCATCAATCATTCAGTTTGCAATAAAATAAACACTACTTACGCTACATGCTCGAAATTTCATATCCATGAACATTAATAAGAAATCAATATATTTACACTACTTCCCTGTTAGGCCTGGAACTTGTCAACCCCTCCTTGTTGTATCATACCGAAGTAACTATCGTATTTTTCAGAATATATATATATACTGTATGTATATTAATTATAAAACCTTGCTAAATTCTTTAGACCTGAGGAATGTACTGTTGCAGAAATTTTAGTCCACGGTAATTATGAAAATTCGAAGCGAGATATAAACTTCTCATTTTGCAGGTATGACATCAGCGGGATTCCGCTTGCTGTGGCCGAAGAGCAAATATCACCCTTCCAACATTAGGTGAAAGTTTGTACTGTGTAAAGGCTTTAAATAAAATTCAAATTCAGACAATGTGATGATAGAATGGTGAGAAATTATCTTTCACTCTAAGGCAGCTACTCCCCTTTCTTATTTACAGTTCATAAAATCATCACAGCTGTAGTTCATGTCGGTATTCAAAGATGTGAATAGAATTTTAGACTTCATGCGATACGAAAAGTACTTATTAAGTATCAGATTACACCAAAATTTTCAAATACGCTATTGAGATGGAAATTCGGAGTAAACGGGTATGTATAATCGTAACGTGTTAACTAGTTTCAGAATAGTGTAATCTGGCATATTTGCAATCCCCAAAATTTTTGAAAGCTGTATTTTTTTCAATTTGTACTACTTTTGTCTTACGAATTTTGATTTACTTGTATTATTAATTTATGGAAAATTCTTAGAGATCAGGAAATTTTCAACTAAAAACGTCTTCAATATTAGTAAACAATAATAAAGTTTAAATTTCCTTACGTAGGTGCTTTTCAATAATCGTTAGAATACAATTGAGGGAAGCGTTTTGAATCATACAGGGAACAACAGACAGAAGACTCAAATTCACGGTGTCGCAAGATGATGTATACATAAACTACTTTAACGTTCATAACACTGAAAGCTTATGACTTGAATGCGTTTAATATTGGAGTATCCAGGGCTTCTGTGGTTGGGATCAGTGAAATGTGATTCGTGCTCCACGTAACAAATTGTGAACTAGGAGATGGTTTTACAAGTGATTCATAACAAATATAATATTTATATTAAATTATCCAGACTACATATTGCAATTATTGCAGAAATGCACCGTATTTTCATTAAATGATCCGATGTTCTATTTGAACGGTGTTCAAACATTTGCCAGAAAATTGAAGTAACCATATATCATATGGAATATGTCGGACCAAGGTGATATTTAGTACGTAGTTATACAGGGTGCTTTGCTGAGATATCGCATCACCTTATTTAAAATGAAATATCTGAAAAGGGATACAGGTGTTTCATTGTACGTCTGTTTCATTGGAGAAACTAAGTTTTAACTTACTCCAAGAATTATATTTTCTAATATTAGAATTTTTATTAGGCTGCAAAGAATGAAGTTTTCAATTCTTCACAATGTTTTAGTAAATTT
>JAGDQP010001042.1:44080-57898 GCA_022664845.1 Lepisma saccharinum
AAACATAGTAACTTAATACAAAAACTTATATATATATATATATATATATATATATATATATATATATATATATATAAACAATTTTTAAGTTAAACGATTTTATTTACCTCTTTCAATAATATACTAGAAAGTAAAAAACTATTTTTACATAGTTGACTTTTAATAAAATCGTGGGACACCCTTAAATATATTAACTCAATCATACCTAAACTGTTAGTGATTACGATTTAACATATGATTAAATAAATTAACGTTGCACTATGAATTTGAAAGACAGTAATAAACCTGCATTGTATACCATTGTACACACTGATAAATCAGCACGTTATTTAGTGACATATGATTTAAAGAATACTCTAACGTAATTTCTTTCGAGACTGTTCAGATGATCAGCTTGTTATCCATTTGGCCAGGTTTAAAACTTACTCGTGAGTTAAGTGTATGAATTTATCATGAAGAACTTCTTATTACTAAATCTACACATTCACAAAGACGCTGTTGAAATCCTTTTCAAAAGCAAATTATTTAAGAAAGGGTTTTTTGGTGAATTGAGGGAAAATGTGCAATTCAATTCCCAAACTTTCCTAAAATATTTCACCTGATCTAAGGCTGAGTATATTCTGTCGTAAACAATTGTGAAGTACACTTGAAGTGCAAGTATCGACATGAGAACCTAAGGAGAAGACTATCCACTGCAACTTGCCTATCTAAAGTTAACCTTTGTTAAGTTGATCATATTTTCCCCTGTATTTCCAAGGAGAATCGGGATAAATTCTAACATTATTTGCAACAGGTATTATTTTTTAGTAATTCTAGGAAAATTGGAATAACTCCTAATACACGGAAAGAAATAAAAGGTTACTAGCAACCCAAAAATGGGTTAATGTAACAGAGTGAGTTGGTAAATATAGAGCCTAATAAGTACAAGGTTACCGCAACCCAGCTAAAAAGGTTAGATCCAGTGGGTTGATTTAACCCTCCACGTAGGTTATTTTAAAGGGTTATGATAAACAACTGTATTTAGTTATTTTAACCCATCCCAACGTAAATTTGTAAAAAAAATTGTGGTAAAATCGTCTGGAAGCAAGTTATTGTTATGATTTACACTATATGTAGCTTATTATAGTTATCTTTGAAAAAAAGAAAAAAAGCGCGCCGGGCTGGGATCGAACCGGGGACCTCATGCGTTGTAGTCCGAAGCGCTAACGACTACACCACCGGACACTTGAAGCTTATGATCGATATTGCGTGTATTTCACAAGTTGCGCTACTGTGATATTCATTATATGAATGTCAATGTTGCATATTACACTTTTTCATCAATAGAATATTAATAATAATTATATAGCACTGCATTCCTAGATTTAGGGTTGCTAGATTACCTCCTAAGCTTTACCGCAACATTTTGGCGTTGGAACAAAACTTCCATGTGGAAGCCCTTCAGAGTTCAATGAACGCCATCTCGTATAGATGAGACTCGGTTCAGCTAACCCTCATCAAGGTTAAAAAATAACTAATTCTCAGAAGGTTAAATTTACCTGCACATTAAATGGTTAGCATAACCGAGCAGTTGGTTAATCATGTTGTTTAAATTAACCGTGTTGTTGGTTTATTCCTTCTTGTACCAATCGTGTAGGTAACTGACTACCCACGAATTGGTTGTTTTTACCCTGATTTCTGTTAAACCTTTTCAATGGGTTACCATTTACCTACAGAATTAGGCACTTTCATGTCTCGAAAGGGTCGTGGCAAACAACCATTAGGTTATGGGCAACCCTTTTGGTCATCAACCTAGCAAAATCTTGACTTAGTTAAAACTAATTTCTTTCCGTGTAATATTGCATGAATTTTCATATGAGTGTACTTGTACTGCTGTTGCATTACAATAAGTTAATTAAAGGGACACATAACGAATATTCTATATCCATTTCTTAGACTTTGTGCTTTTGCTGGTAAATTCAATTGAAATAATTTCAGTCGATATTTATTTTGAGAAAGGAACGACAAAAATATCTAAGGACATAAGCATAATTATTTTGAAAGGAAATTATGGGTTTCTTTATGCCTTACAATAAAAGCTTTGAGTTGTTAATGAGAAGTTTGAGCAAGTTGTTTCATACACAAAACTATTAGTGACCAAGTCTCCCGCATTTTAGCTAACTCGTACGTTAGTGTGCCATGGGAACGCACTACCAAGGATAGTGTACCGCGGACAAACAGAGGTTGAGAACCACTGCCCTAGACAGTGGTCGTTTTTGAATATTTTTCTCAGTGAAACAATACAACTTTTCGAAGGATATTTATCCTTCGAACCGGCGAGAAAAACAGCCAGGGATAGTATGTTTTAGTTCGGAAAATCTCCCTGGATACCGGGGGATAAATGGTCACCGTTTAGCGATAGGAGCTCCGATTCATATGTGCCGATTAAAGCCAATGCAATGTTTCCGACTTTTAATTATAAGCTTTTACTGTACATCAGAAATTTGTTGTAACGAATTCTGTTTGAATCTCTTGAAGGCTTTGATTTAAAAAATGAGCGATGCCTCCACAAATACTGTACAAATTAATGATAAAAGGTAAATTCTAAAAAAAAGTATTGATATTCTATACTTATTGGCAAATTTGTATGGAAATTAATTTTACTAGTCCTACAGACATTGATCAACGTACTACCTTACTCTATTGTTTTCTTCTTTTTATTATTGGTTTATTTGCTTGGATTGTAAGAATTTCTTACTTTGTAAATATAGATGTATAATTTCCTATGTTAAAATAATCATAATTTGTAAAATAGTGCTCTGAAGCTTGATGCGAATATTTTAAGGAAAAACTGCTTGTAAATAGGACACTAGAGGGGAATGACCTCCACGAAGCCAAGCGTAACGATGAGAGTAGAAATATTCTTCGTATTTGGAGTGGTGATCGTCTCTTTTAGGTTACTGGCTCGGAGATGACGCTAAGTGAAGAACGAAAGAAGTGCCTACTGATAGGAAGTTTAAAGAAATTGTCGGTACGTGGTTCAAACTTAACATTGTTTTCATTCGAAGGTATAAAGTTTTAATATTGAAGCGCGAGGACAGTTACGAAAGGTACGACTTAAGAATAGCATTGCCTTCGACCTGGATCTAGACCTGAGGTATGGCTAATGCTAATGTGTTTATTTTGTGCAGGAATCGTAACTTAATTTGCTCGATTAATAGCCTTGAAATTTAGTAGCATCTTTTAAATAGTCATTTTGCAATATGATTAAGTTAAGTGTTCGTTATGCAAAGTTAAGTAAGGAACTTAAGCATTTTGACAGACAATTTTGAAATGATAGTTAAAACATATTGACCGTGCGTAAGTAGCATAATCATTAGTCTTTTAATGGTAGGCTTGTATGAAAGATTGAACCAGCGAATTACTGTCTCTTTTTAATATAAGAACTTAGTTCAAATTTTACTTAGGGACGACAATAAGATCCTGTAGTTCTCTATATTGCTATTTATTATGTGTACGGGAAGTGGCAATAATAATCTATCACTTTATAATTGATTAGTTATATTATATTGGGCCAATAGTTAAAATATAAAGGGAATTTCTTGTATATTTCTCATATTAGTTTGTGTTACTTTGATCTACTAGTTTTATGATTATAAGAGTAATTTACTTCAGGAGTATCAGCGTAATATCTTTTGAGAGTTCTTATCGACGAGAGAGTTTGTGACCTCGATGTTGGATTAAGAATTTATTAGGCTAAAAAGCTTAGGAAAGTAGTCTATAAATTCTTACATGATCTCAGTTGAGATCAGCATAACCCATATGGGTTTCTATCCTTCTATTTAATAGTAGAAATTCTTTAGTACAAAAGGACCGATTTTTATATTTAGAACTTTTTATATAAAATTAAGAGGAAAAAATACTTTGACAGATAAATACACTAAATTTAGGATTTAATAATGAGATGTGACTTCTGGTAATAGTTTGATATTATAAAGTAATTTTCTTTAGTCTGTATTATTATTTCCATTGGTCCAACGAAGGGTGTTGGTTCTATATTCAAATTGGACGCAGTCATAATAAGGTCTGATTTTGTGAAATTTTCAGCCGTTTGTACATGCTATTGAAGTGTTGACTAAGGAGCACGTATTTCCTGCTAAGTCTAATTATTATCATTAATATTTGGCTCCTGTCTTTAGTTCATTGTTGTCTTTCTTAGTGATATTGTGTGTACAATTTATTATTATTATGATTATATTTGTTGAGATTATTATTTTTATGTTACAACAGCATAAAAGTGTGCACTCTTATGTCTACTGGATGGTCTTCAAATTCTATGCTTTACTAGAGGGATTGCGGACTGTGGCTCAAAAATATTTATGAGGATAGTCTTACAACAAAACATAGTTGCACATCTTGCAATTAAGATCGAAAACACTGAAACTGCTGAACAAGACTATATTATTCGTAAAAAAAATTAAATTAATTTTCAGCAGCTGTCTTGTTCAGCAGCTTCATATTTTTTTTAGGATAGTCTTGCATTGATTTTATTATCTTTTGGTAAATGATTTTTTATGATTTCGGAAACTCTACTAGTAAAGAGCACGTACCTCGAATACAAAGATATACACAAATACATATCATATCTCCGGATGGCAAGAAACAAAACCAGATCAATCTCGTATTAGTAGATAGATAAAGACATGCGAACCTAATGGATGTTAGAGCTTACAGAGAAACGAAAGATGACACCGACCATCAGTTATTTATCTCAATAGTGAGGGAAAAGTGCATTGCGAGCATCGAAACCAACAGATCAAACATTATATTTTTATTTATTTGAGACCCACCATTCCACCCCTGCCTCTCTGCAATATTAGCTTCATATCGGGTTGGGAAATTCAAGAGTGCCACACAAATATATTTGTCCTCCTGCAATCTGGGGTAGGTTGCCCCTAGAGATTCCAAGATTGCCGGAGTTCTGGCATTCCAAGAAGCTCCTTAGTTTCCCTGATGGAAGGGGAGCTTGCGGGACATTCTTGGCGTACGGAATATTTTCCAGGCTTATTATTCCGCAAATTCGGGGGAGTTCCTTATATTTATTTTTTGTATTTCGTATTTTTTTTACATCTAAAATTGGAATTTGAATCAAAACAACTGAAATTAGAACTAAATCTATTAGATAACCCGAATATGAAAGCAGATTACTAACTCGAAATCTCAAATAGGTTCGAATTCTTAACCGATTCAAGTAAAAATACTAATAACAAAATAATAATTGACATCGCTGTTATGTAGGAGGCAACTTGTAACACAGTAAAGAACGCAGCAAATATGAGACGAAACGACAAAAGAAAAGCTTTAGTTTAATGAAGAATGCATTAAGCTTAATAAGGAACGAAAACAATCAAAGTAGCGATGACTAAATAGTAGAATCAAAGAAAATGTCAGCCACTATGGTACCTAGCAACACGCGGGTTTTAGAAACAAAAAATGAAAATATTTATGTCTGAAAATTTAGGAGATAGAGGAGAATGCTAAAACCAGATCAATGCAAAGGTGTAAACTCGTTGAGAAAAGGTTACCAACCAAGGTTAGAGATTATTAGCAATGTACCTGGAGATCTTCAGGTGCATCCGACTAAAATTCTTGATGCATAGAAAAGCTTCTCAATGTATACACCGGAGAACAAACGGAGGAATTATCAATTCATGCAACAAAAACATGGATAATTAAAGCGGAAGGAACTGCTCTAATCAAGCAGATACATCAATTGTTAAGTGTAAACGAGAAGCTTCCAAAGGAATGGAGAAATTAACAAGTTAGTTGGGGTGTATAAAAAGGCTGTAATAATTACCGCGCAATCCCATTACTCCAAATATGTTACAGCGTTTAGTAGTACCATTCTAACACGTCTAAACGTATACGTACATGAAATAATTGGAAATCACTAACGTGGATTTAGAAGAAAAAGATCTTCATTGAACTAAATGTTAACCTTGAGACAAATATTAGAGAAGAAATGGGAATACAATGGGACGGTTTACCACTTGTTTAATGATTTCAAAAGAGCATATGATTCTACCAAAAGGGGAAATTCCAAAACAAATTGTTCAGCTAGTAAGGATGAGTCTTAGAGACCCCATGAGCAGCATAGCTATATGTAATAACATACCAAACATTTTCTAAATTTGCAGTGTATTGAAAGAAGATGGTGTCTTGATACCACTACTGTGACATTGCATTAGAATGTGACATTCTAAAAATTTGAAAAAACAAGACAGAAAGGGACTAATTTTGAGTGGACTGTTCATATACGCGATAGATGTAGATTTAATAGGGGAAGATATAGATGCACTACAAAGTCGATGTCTTAGTAGAGGTAGGTCTATAGCTGACCGTAGAGAAAACAAAATTAATTATAACTAGCCGAAACACAGAGGACAAAGGAAATAGAAACAATAATTAAGAATGAGATCATAGAGAAAAGAAAGAAATTTAAATATTTGGGAGCAAATGTAACAAGCAATAATAAGGGTACGGAAGAAATAAAATTTCGTTTAGGATCAGACAACGCGTGTTTTGTTTAGTCTAGACGTCCCTAACTTAGCGAATAATATTAAGGAAGTTGAAACTGAAAATATACAGAACGGTTATTCTGTTTACGGTAATACTTTATGATTGCGAAAGTTGGAGTACGACCCTGGTAACTGAACATAGATTGGGTGTGTTCGAAAATAAACTTTTGAGAAAAATATACTGGCCAAAACAGAACGAGATGATCGCAGAATGGAGGAGACTATATAATGAAATGCTCCACAAGCTGTATGATACACCCGTAATTATGAGATTAATGAAATCACGACGGACAAGATGGAGAGGGCATCTAGCTGGGATGGAGTAAAAACGAAGATTATATTCCATTGTGGTTTGGCAAGCCGTGGGCGAAGAGGCGTTGTAGACAACGAGATGCTGTTTCAATGACGATGTTAGAAGGGATGCTCGAGTGTTTTATTTTCTGGTTGAAAGCTTGCTTCATGTTACCCAGCATAAAACGCAATGGCGAACCTTTGTTTACTGCGTCGATGAAGTTGTGAGTTCCATAAGTCATATTTAGATTATTATTAATGCCTATTTTTTCTGTTATAAGGATAATTGTGATAACCTACTTAATTCTAACAAGCCAAGATATTCGGAACAGGAAAGCGTTTTGTTCTTAAGAAGCAAGAGTTGAGACTGAATCTATTATACTGGGAAGAACTTATCAGGCATTTTAATGTTATAAACTGTGGCGGTTTTCGAATCTTTTTTCTTTATAGTTGCTGACTGAATATTCTTGTATGAATAATATACCTTATAAGCTGCTGTATAGATCTCGGGATGATATTTCATCTTACATGATTTCTACTCCATTGCCATCAGCGACCCTGTCCCAGGAATCGTTCTAGCACTTTAACCAAACTTCTCTCAGTCATTAAATACTATTCTGACTAAAGCAACTTTAGTATGAATAAAAAAATATTTATATCTTTTATATTAGATTGTGGTGATTAATACAATTCGGTTGCCAGGTGAAAACCTATTATTCCTGAGGCAGGAATCCTGACCAAGCGGACAGAAATAAAGTAGCTGAAATTAATCTGAGACATTTACCAAGCAAATAACTCCTAACGGTCTCTGCCAAATGAATCAATTCCACAATCAGTTGACGAGTGCTGACGTTTGCTAATCAATTACTCCAGCGCTGTAGGGCTTATAGATAGACCTTACCAATATACACTCTCTGCTACATAGAAATCGAATCATGATACTTAAATTAAGACAAATCAAGACACCTAATTCGAATAGAAATTAAAAGGAAATGAATTTATTTACGAAAGATAAAGGGAGAACGATATCCTCCCAAGGAATTAATTACTTGTCTTGATTAACATATTCCCTGTTTTGCCATCAAGAAAGAGAGCTTGTGAATATTTTCTTCAAAATTTCGATTTGGCATTAAGTGTGTGTAAACAACATTCCCCAATGCATAACGTGCCGGTACTTTTGGCCCCAAATAAAACGTTTCCTTTGCTCCAGAGCGGCAGTAGGTCTCTAATCTCTCCAATCTCATATCGACAATAGCTATGAGAGAAAAACAGAGGTTGGAGCCTCCAATATCACAAATAATCCAGAGACGCGGAAATAGCATATCGGATGAGGTTTTCTAATTTTCACACATCGCATCACTTAGCCAAGTATTTCACACATACTCAAGTGGCTTAGAAAGATTTAAATCGCATGAGAACGGCGATAGTTCTCTTAATATCTCCAAATGCAAATTAGCCATAAACTCTGCGAGACTGCGGCAATAGCAGACCCGGTTTTATGCTTAAAATTAACTCTATACATTTGTTTTCTTGATTGAATTCCCATCCCCTGCCTTTCAACATAATAATGTTGTAAGAATCGCACTCAGCCCTTTCCATAGATTTGGAAAACAATAAACGAAGATCCCTTTCCGCATAGCTATGCATAATCTTGACTAAGGCTGCAATCAATTGACAAAATACGAAAATTTTATGGAATTCAAAAATACCAAGAGGGCTGCTTAATTACTCACATTCTACCTCCTCAGAAATTGTGTTCGCCATGTGGCGGTTTGTCGCCTGCACATCAGGGAGGCCACGGTAAAGTCTACATCTTGCTACTTCCATCGAATCTGATCTGATTACGCTGAACACTTCACTGAACTGAACGCCAGGCGTTGAGGACTCTTACAAGGCTTTACGAAATCCACGCTTCTGATTTTAAACTTATAGCTTTGAGGGTCGCTGCAACGGCCTCCACGTAACAAAAGAACGGTAGAACGCCCTCTCCCCGCTCTCCTTTGACTGTTTTTTTTTCTCCTCGATGTCAAAAAATGGAAGTTGAAAGAAATAAAGAATTTTGCTTTTTCTCTGATTGAAAATATTATAGTATCAGAGTATTGATTTCCCCCTGTTGTTGGGAAAAAATAATTATTAGTAACATAATTAAATTACACCTGATTAAATATAATTATACAATGTATAATGATTATATGATTATAAAAATAAGATATGAATATTCTACTTTCAATGCGCAAGCAAATGATTTATTTAAATTCTTGTTTATTTCAAGCTTCCTGCAAATATTCCACAACAATGAACTTACTTTAATTATTCAAATTAAAATTGAAGTTTATCTTTAAAAAAAGAGACAGTTAGGAGGACCTACTTCCTAACATTAGAACCGCTCTCTAATTCCTGGTAATATTTACTTACAATTTTCAAAAATATAAGTAATCTATCAATCACCTAGGCAAACATAAACAAATAAGAAATATAACATTTTAATTATCATTAGACGGTTCCTGTATGATTCTGAAGGAAAAGTTTTCTATATTCTCTCCGATGAGCGTGAGTTGTTTACTTTTACTGAAAAAAAAATAGCTTGCGTCACCAAATTGACCATAACTAATAAAAATAATTTTGAAGAATGCCATACTAAAACGGGAAAGAAATATAATGAGGAACGTTCATACAAGAAAAGAAAATATGTTGAAAGTTGAAACGCAAGTGGACTTTACAAATGGTTATTTTCATGTGATTCAACGAAAAGATAGATCTCGGGGTGGGAGAGAGATTAGCGCGCTTACTTTCTCTGCGCGCGGTCTCATTTTCCTCTGGGGTTTATTGAACCTAAAATTGCGGAGCCAAAAAAATAAATGGCCTATTCTTAAAGCTAAGTCCCACGGTACAATAAGTCGGTGGAAAGTTTACCTCCTTCCATCGGTAACAATTTCACAAGACGAGTCGGACTAGCGATTTGCCTACCCATCAGCAAGATTGCTACGAAGTTGAACTCGTTTAACTTTCTTGCCACCCTCCTTTACACGTCTCACTCCCATTTTCTCAGAATTCTAGTGTCCAGGCAGAAAAACTGTAATAAATCTTCCTCCCCCACGATCTTCCCAGTTCCAGATGTTGGCGCACCAAAGGAAAAGATTCAGCTAGACTCTTCTTTTTCTCCCCAGAGAACTACACAATTTCAATTTGTATTGTAAAAATATTAACTATTTTTGTATCATGTGCCATCATAATGTTTTAATATTGCATTTTATAAGAAGGAAAGTGTATATTAGAAAGTAAGAAGAAATGGCATACAGTTACAGAAATATTGTTCTCAGCAGTCCATATAAGCAAAAGATTCTTTTATTTTCATCTCGTGGTTATTTTGAGCGAACTCCTTGCCCAAATGATGATCTCAGTTTCACTTTGCCCGTCTGTCCTGACGCAGGTTGGCGCCTCAACCAAAGCAGGTAGAGAGATAGTTTGAATTCAGCCACCTCCATTTACCCGGCCGTTTCTAAACGATTTTATATAGCTTCACTCTTCTGTCAGTTTTGTTGTTGTTGTTCCAATCTAGTAACTCAATTTTAACCCGCTTCCACTACGCAAATCGACTTGAAACTTTGATGTAGGCGTAAGTAATTGTAATGACAATACAAAATTTCGGAGAAATTCCCCCCATTCAACCCACACATCTCCAAGATATTAAAAATATATTTTAACTTCAATTTTAAACTACTTCTATTACACCAACCGACCGAAATTTTGAAAGCGAACATAGTTTTGATGACGATACATAATTTTGGAAAACTCACCCCTCACGCCCTACTAAAGTATGTCTTTACTGTGACTGTTATTATTATTAGAAATATAAACTACTTCTAATTATTAGAAATTAGAAGTAGTTGCTAAGGAAAGCATGTCGAATTATTAATAAAGAAACAGATTTCTACATGAATACAGAAAATGTGCATCTGTGAACCGAGAGGTACCAGTACGCACCTGTACGTATATGCAATTGCACGCAATCGAAAACTTTGCGTTTCAGAGGTAGCAGAATTCAAACTTAAGTTTTCGTTTCTAATTTTACTGTACTATTCCAATAATTATTAGCATCAAAGTAAAACTTGTTGCTTCGATTTTTTTTAAATGATTTTTTTAATGGAAATGAGATGGAAGTGATACATCATGACTTGTGGTAATTAATATTCAGACGGTGGAATTTAAATATCTTAAATAGCTATTTTAAGGAATATGGAACTCAATTTCTTTGCATTCTAACATTGAACATGTTAAGAAATTTGAGGAAGAAACAAATGTTTTTACATTATCTTATATATAATTGGCAATATATGTATGGAAACATTCAGTGTATTTTCTATACAATGGAAAATGCACCCTTGAAGTCTCTCCTGACAAAACCTGGGGCTGTCAAAAATATCGATATTCCGAAATCGGTATCGGTATTTTCGAATACTGAAAATTCGGTATCACCAATACCGAAATATCTAGTGTTGCCACGAGACGAGACAGATATATGGCTATAGAAAGCGAGACGAAACAGAGCTCTCGTAACGCAAAGAATACATCTTTTCGAGACGAGACACCCTCTGGACAAGATATTTACGAGACGAGACAGCCTAAATCTCGTCGGCAACACTAGACATACCGAAAATATCGAAATATCGAACAGTGTCATTATACTGAACAATATAGGAATATTAAAATACCGAATTCTTCTAAAATTTAAAAAAAATGAGTACCAATAACTTATATAGAAGGAGTAGCATGGCAGAGCTAAAACACAGAACCGCTATAGCTCAGTGGTAGAGCGTTGGTGTAGAATTCAAGAGGTCGTGGGTCCGATCCCAGTGGCCGACCATCCTGAGGTTTTCCAGTTTTTTTTCAGTAACACCAGGCAAATGCCGGGTTGGCGCCTTCAATATAGGCCCTGGCCGACACCTTTCCGAATCCTTTACCCTCCCCTATTCCAACCTGAGCCTTGGATGCCTAAAGGCCATAAAT
The DNA here is from genome assembly GCA_022664845.1 of Lepisma saccharinum. Lineage (NCBI taxonomy): Eukaryota > Metazoa > Arthropoda > Insecta > Zygentoma > Lepismatidae > Lepisma > Lepisma saccharinum. The sequence goes on from JAGDQP010001042.1 coordinate 55,936, forward strand.
AAAATTCAAAGGCAGAGCTGAAACTAGGTCAGCTTTGGTGATCCTGCCTGACTCGGATATAGGTGATCCGGTCTAAAACTTGACCTGGCCTGAGGACTTAATGAGCTCCAGTTTCGTATTTTTCGTGTTCTGGGGATAACACCTCCGTTCTCGGTCAACCCTCCAACGCGAGGAAATAATCTCTAGCCATTGTCCTCGGGTCACGAGAACTAAATCGGGTCACTGGGTCCCATGTATAGACCCGATCCAAAACTTAACGTCGTGTGCTATAAGAACATCATTCTAGTGTTGATTGCAGAGCCAAAATATGTCAAACAACTCTCTGAACACTTAGAACCGATTAATTTGGAATTGAATATGAATTTTATTTATGGCCTGTAGACATCTAAGGCTCAGGCCGGGATAGGGGAGGGGAAAGGATTCGGGAAGGTGTCGTCCAGGACATATGTTGAAGGTGCCATTCCGGTATTTGCGTGGTGTGACAGAAAAAAACTAAAAACTGCAGTCAGGATAGTCGGCCACTGGGATAAAACCCAAGACCTTCCGAATGCTACGCCAACACTCTGCCAATGAGCTACGGCGGCTTGGTATCATAATAACTAAATCCGGATATTGTGTCTGCATGTGCGACCGAAATCGCAAGAATCCATTTTACTGGATATCCGAAACATCGAAGATCCGGGTTTCAGATCTTCGGGTCCGGGTTTCAGGTATCCGGATCGGAGTTTCGGATCTTTAGACTATGATTCAAGTGTCGGATCTTCGAATCCGGATCCGAGTGTCGGATATCCGGATATCCACCATAAAATTCATTTTACCTTTTACCCGCAGTCACATTTGATTTATTTATTGTTGTTATCTTTTTACATGTTTGTTATTTGGATATATTTCGGTACCGGTACCATTCAGTACTTCCAGACACGTATCTAAAATTGAATTTCGGAGCTGGTTAATGGATTTGGAGATTTCAACTCCAAAGTCAGTCTGGGTGTGAAAGGTACCCAAAATATAGATAATTACACCTAAATTATACTATTTTTGCATATTAAAAGGAATTTCGGGGTGGACCGACCTCGAAATACATACGTACATATCACTCAATATAATTGTTTCTCGGTATTTTGATATTGTTCGGTATTTCGGTATATCGATATCGTTCGGTATTTTTGTGGATTGATATTTCGGTGATTTCGGTATCCTTCGGTATATGTTTATTTCGGTATATTGGTATCCTTCGGTTTATGGTATTTCAGCATCATTCGGTAATTCGGTATATCGATAATTGTCGGTATCCAAAACGTACCGAAAGTCGGTATGAAAATCTTAATACCGAACACCCCTAACCTCGAAACGTGAACGCTGAACCATCTGACAAGCACCGATCATGGGTATAGACTACATATCCACTTTGTTGAATGTTTTTCCGTTTTCGAACGTCTGTAGCAGCTTCCCGTAATTCAATAGAAAAAGTAACCAAGTGAAAGAAACGGCGTACTAAGACTACAGTTTAGCAGAACCTGGAAACATCACTGTACCCAGTTAGGGTACAGAGTGTGAAATTTCAAATTTTGTCCCCGCTATATCTCGTATTTTTACAAATTAGAGAGTTAAATCTTGGCAAACAGTTTGAGCCGACGTGCAATAGACATCTACAGATTTTGGTAAAATATTAGGGATATTTTCTGTGCATGTTTTATAAAAAGGAATATTCCATATTTTTTGAAACTTGACAAGTAAACTTTCCATATGATATTTAAGCATATAGAATGTTGTCGGCTTCGAAAAATATTTAATGTTAATTTTTCATGGGTCTAGGAAGTGTATCTGCAGGACGATTCGAGGAACTAAAATTTGGGTGCAAGAAATTAATGGACGTCGCTTCCATAATCTTGATAAATTAGTAAAAGATAACAGATACTTAGTTGACATAATATTATAGCCTTATTCAAGTTTTCTTAATATC
>JAGDQP010001042.1:62898-108118 GCA_022664845.1 Lepisma saccharinum
AACGAAAATGCAAATTGCATTTTTGTTTTGTTTTAAAAATCATATTTGTACATGAAGTTCTTTTATTGCTTCCACTTCGATCATTAAAATTATGAAAAAGTTTAGTTGGAAAAGGCGTATTCAGTTTGAAGAAACCATCTTCAAATGTTTACCTTTAGAGGTAAAAAACTTTTTACTTCGAAATAATTTGCTCCTTGATTGTTAGAATCTGCGAAGACTGTGAAGAAGATGAAGTGGAGATGGGCCGGTCACATAGCTAGACGAACAGATGGAAGGTGGACGACAAATGTACTACAGTGGATTCCTAGAGAAAAGAAACGACCGAGACGACGTCCAAATGTAAGATGGGTAGATGAAATCAAGCGTTTTTCAGGAGCTACATGGATGAGGATAGCAGCAGACCGAGATATGTGGAAAGAAAGGGTGGGAGGCCTTCATCCAGCAATGGATAGAAAACGGCTGAATATATAAATAATTTGTAAGCACGAATTTTTCAAATATATAATTTGAACAAATTTGTAAGCACGAAATGAACTTTACCCAATTAAGCATTAACGTTAGATGTGAATAAGTGATTGTAAATGGAAATATATTTTACTCTAACGAATATATACGAGTTTATCATCGTTAGATTCGAATAGTTGCCGAATTTCAACATGTAACCAAAATATAGCATTTTCTTCGTAACTTAAAAAAAAAAGTGTCGGTTTCGAAGGGTACTGAATCGCTGTGGGCCAGCTGTTTGACTTCAGCCCTTCGGAGCTTCGTGCCAGGGATTTTTTTTTTCACGAACTAAAACTCTAAACCATGTTTAAGCATTGCATTTAACCTGTCCTAAAATATACTAGATCTAATTATATATTGAACACTAGCAATGATTAAAGGATGGGGGTGGAGGGCAGTTGCCTCCCAGTTTTTACCGTCGCACTATATACTGTAGGCCCCTACTCTTAATACTAAATCTATAATGGTAAAAATCCCCCCCCCCAGCCATCATCCAAGTTCTACACCGTAAAAAAATTCGTAGGAAAATTTACAATATTCGGTGGCATGTGTTTGCCACCGATTTTTTACAGTGCAGCACCCACTCGATGCCACTGGGCATATTACAAGACATGAATTGATCTATTTCTTATCCACAGACCTAGTTGACTTGTTAGTGCCTTTTGTGTCTGACGATTTAGCCAAGTCGGTAAGACGCTCGACTTCTAACTGAGCAACTCATGTTCAAAACTCGCTGCAGTCGTAAATTTTTTCACAGTACCGAAATCAACAACATGTGTTGTGTTGATTTAACACACGAAAGTGGTAGTCACGCTGGGACACCGCATTGTGTTGAAATAACATAACTATTTTTTACAGTGTACAAACTGTGTAATAATAATAATACAAAATATTACATCTCATATACAATTTCTGAGGGACACAAGAAGGGGACCGAGGAAAAATTTAGGGGGCACGTTCCCCCTCCCCCGCGCCGTCCCTGGTAACAGCCTATACAATTTTAAAATTTCAAAAATCCAGGTGGGGCAAGGCGATGAATGTCCCCCTCCCTCTTTCCCATTGCGGGCGTCCATGGATACACATTTGATACACTGGACTGGATACACATTTGATTTGTAGCCATACAAATTGAGCTAGTTAGTACTTACTTGTTTCCATCGTTTCGGTCTGCAAATCTGTTCTTTGTTCATCTTTCTTTCTTTCAAATTTTAATAGCTCAATTAACAATGCTATGAGGAATCAAGAAATCCGCACCCTTGACTTATGAAAAGAATGAGACGGAAATAAACATTGGTTGAAAAAAAAATTTTTTTTTTCAAACGCTCTCAACTATATATAATTACTAAAACAATTGTTTACAATGAATGAAAAGATGTATAACGAAAATTCGAAGCTGTTTTAGCGTTAAATGTTGAGGCTCAGAAGAAACATGTAGCATCTTGAACCCCACAAAATTGATGTCTGACCAGAGTTGGGGGGGAATTTCCACTGCCTCCCCGGTGGTTGCGCCACTGGGCAGGAGTGTTACGTGAACTAAGCTAAGGCCTTGACCGCTATCTTCAGTACTCGGAAGTCATCCCCAAGATGCCATAGCTTTGCCTCTCTGATCTCTAAACATAAGAAAAAGGTCTAGTCTTCCTCAGAACAAACGTGAAGTGAAAAGAATTCTGAAGTAGTTCCGAGACTTTCAGCCAGATGGTGTAATGTCTTGACCACTGCAGGACCCTGTTAATGACCCATTGGCAAGATATGCTTGGATTTTGTTGTTACGTCTGAACACTAGTGGCAAGAGAGATCGAATGTCATTCTCAGAGGGGGAGGGAATATTGCCATCGTCTTCTTGACTTGTGTGAATTCGGCTTTTGAAGAATAATAAAAATGTTGAACTTAATATTATCACTTCAGATACTTCAAGTCAGATAAATTATAAATAAGCACTTTTTCTCCATTCGTCGATCTTTGTAAATGACGAGATTAAATCACGCGGCACTAATCATGGAACTTTACTTGCGGGGTGCTACAAAGAGCAGCCATGTAGTTTTCAAGGTTGACAGGAATCGATGTTGCAGCGGCAGATCAGCAGACTTACGGTACACACAGAAAGAAGAAGGACCAACTAATATGAAAAACCAAACTTTTCAACTAGACTATTGCTGGTAGAGAGAAACTAGATCCTTACTCTCTGTTTACAATAGACATTGTGTTTCAGATAAGAGGAATTCCTGAATGAAAACAAACAGTCGTGATTCTGGGTCACTAGAACAATTCCTTTGACTGAAATCTTTTAAGGTGCAACAAAAGATACTGATTTCTTTTCTTAACAAGAAAAAAGTACAAATAATAAGGCTTTTTGCTACAAATTCCTTTCAGGAATAAGTAGAAATCACAAAAACTTATTAACTGTATAATGCTAAGTATGGCAGAGTGAAATATACTACCAAAAGCGATTGTAAAATCTTGGTCGTTCAGTTTGACGAAAATAAAAATCGCATTTGAGAATAAAAATCGCATATAACACTTCTATATAAAAAAAAATACCAATTCGATTTTTGTTTCAGTGAGTGTGAGCCATTCTATGGTAAAGAATTTTGTTTGAATTCTTGAAAACACTGGTAAAGAGGAAGTAAAGCTGTTTCTAAATGAGACACGAGAAGGTAGAAATTTCGATAATGTCACGCTTAACGGTGAAAGCAAACATATTCTTTGTATTTAGTGTGGTGGTCTTTCCTCTTGTAGATTACCGGCTTGGAAACGATGCTGAGAGCAGAGGTAGAAAAGTGCTTACGTGATAGGAAGTTCCAAATATTAGTCGTCTGGTGGTGTAGGTTCGTGACGTAGCTCGACATAGATATTCTCAGGGTATAAAGTTTTAACATTGAATCGTTGATACATAGTTCCAAGAGGTGCGACATAAGATTCACATCGACGACAACTTGATGGTAAGTACATTTGCTCGATGAACAGCCTAGATACTTGGTAGCATCTTTCAAGTGGTAATATTATTAATTAGTTAATTAGTCTTTATGGAAAATTAAGTTTCGAATTCAAGAATTTTGACCGAACATTTAAACATATGGAAATCGAGGTCTCACTGGTTGAGTTGTTAGAAAATGGAATATTTAATAATATAATTAATTATATGGGATTTATAAAACAACTACCTCCGTAGCAAGTTGAAGATATTACTTGTTAAAGCAGTTTGACCAAGGAGTAATTATCGTCCGTTAGCCTAGGCGCGCACTTGTGATTAAAACAATGAGAGCAAACAATTACTTGATTAAAAAATTACTAACATTTTAGGTCGCCGGAATGGGAAAGTTGCTCAGCATCGAAATGCATTTCAAATAAATGTCTGCATGTTGAGCTCTGATTTTGTAAAAAGACTTAGTAAATTCTGTATTTTGGGTTATTTTAGTAAGTAACGACTTCGGCCCATCTCGATTTCTCTAGATGTGAAATCTCTAAAATCAACATCCATGCCCCAGCCGGGATTAGAACCCAGAACCTTGGGTATGCTGGTCTGACGCCTGAGATCACATGGCTACCGCGATCGGCTGCTGCTAAATTTAAGATGAAAGAGAAAACGTGAAAAGAAAAGTAATTGGGTTCATCTAATTGAAAGGCAGAGACCTTTAAATGGCTTATAAACACATTGCATCTTTGAATTTGAATTTATTTATGGCATCTTTATCTCCAGTCGGGATAGGGTAGGTAAAGGATGGAGAAAGTATCAAACAAAATGATAGCGAGGGAAACCATGGAACATCTGTCAAGATGGTCGGCTGTGGAGTTTGAACCTACATGTCTACTCATTACCAATCTGTTACGCCTAGACCACAGGGCTGGATCTTAGCATCTTTCAGAAAAATGATTGTCTTCAATCATATCAGAATAGATAAGCAATGATAGAAAGATTTTATAACTTACTATTCGCTCTTGGTCATAGCATATCGTACCAAACTACTACTTTTCGACTGGCTGCATACCATCACAAGAGATACTTGGTTGTAACATTAAACACTAGTACAGTCAAGACTAGGTCTGCAAATATTATTTCCTGGGGTCCGGATTGATCTTAATATCACAATAAAAATACCTTAGTCGATACTTACTCGACTATGAATAAGAAAAATAGTAAGAGCGGCTGGCCGTAGCTCAGTTGGTAGAACGTTGGCATCACATTCGAGATGTCCTGGATTGTATACCAGCGGTCGACCATCCCGACTGAGGTTTCTTCTCAGTCACACCATGCAAATTCCGGGATAATACCTTCAACTCAGACACCGACTGACTCCTTCCCCTACCTTATCCCGGCTTAAGCCATAGATGTCTAAAACCCATAAATAAATTAAAACAGGACAGTAAGACAGTATGTTTATTTTTTACTCTGTATGGTTTGGGAACAATTACAATAAAATTAAAGAGTAAACACGGCGTAAGTTAGCATGAATTTACATAACATTTCTCTGATCTTCGTGCATTGCAACTAGAGAAGCGTATACATATAATACAACACATACACAAACTGTATTACTCTTAATACCATAGCAAACCAGGTGTGAGTCAAAGATGACAAAAAGAAACATACATTCTAATTGTTATTAAACCGTGGAGGTTCGAGAAAAGGGCTTCGGGGTCTGGATCTAACCAGTCTGCCATTTGAAGACCCTTCCACTAAAATACTGCTGACTTAAGACAAATATTTACTTCACGAAATAATCTTGAGAGAATTTCGCAATGATAAAATATAGCTCTGAAGTTGTAACGGAAAAGAACAATCCCTGAACTTAATAAACTACTTCCGTAATTATATGTTTAAACACAAAATATAAATTTATTATTTCAAAATATCACTTCCACGTTTCAGCATTTTGTCTATTTACTGTCTGGCATTTTTTACCTCAAATATAAATAATTATAAAATAAACGATTAAATACTTTTGTAGCAGAACATTCTACTAATGAATAAATTATTTCTTACTGTGTAATTACTTCTTTCTGATGGTACAAGCCGCAGCCACAGAATTGAGCAATTAAGTTGCTATTGAGTGCGAGAAGTTTAAACACATGTGTTCCGTTTTATAAATGGATCAGTTTAATCACCTCCGAAATGGAACATGTTTCACTTTTTTATAACAGTAATTTCAAAATTGTCAGTTCGCGCGCTCTCGTATGTGTTTCATTTTCTCAATTAAAAGTCACCCAGAGATAGTTGGTACTGCGCACCTAGGCTTAGTTAAGATCTCCCATCTAACTAGGTTAAGAATCTCCTACAAAGACTACCTACAAAGAAACTCCGAACTCGGTATATAGCCTTTAAAATCATGTGGAAAGGTCTGATTATGAATTGGACAAATTAGCTTCAAATGCGAGTTCAAGTTGGATTTTAGAAGTAACCGTAGTTCACGGCATGTTCTAATTCCGTAATTGGAAAACTTCTCGTTCAAGAACAGTCCGTTTGCTACCCTGGGCAACATTCATGTTCTAAAGTGTCTACAAAATTGAGAAATTGAGCTGAATGAGAAACTGATACTTAATAAAATATTTTTAAAACAGTTCACTTAGTACTTACAAGGGAAGTATCCAGTGCGCACTCGAAAATGAAAATTATTTGCTATGCATTTCATATATTAGTTAACGTTTCGTAAATATCATAAAAGAAACTCTTGCTTTTTGGTGAACAGACGAAGCTATATACCTTGAAATATTGAGAGTACAACAATTTACTGTTTGCACTCCAAACAATAATGATATTTATGTTCGTGAAGTGTATTAAATGTTAAAAAGCATAAGACAGGAAGCAATGTTCTTGCTCTGTTACGTGATGTGCATCATGTTGGCCTTACTCAACCCCTGTGGAGACCCTCGACAATATGTTAGTGAATTGAAACTTTGAAAATAAGAAAAGAAGAAGGGATCCATCCTCCCAGCCAGTGATCCGCCTCCCACCACCGACTACGATATACGGCGAGCTTCCAACCAATGCTTCGGAAATGATCTTTCCGCCCTACCGAGGTGATTTTCCGTAGATGACCCCAGAAATCTTAATCCCAGCAAGGTTCTCTTCTTTGTTATTGTTTGGGTGACAGAAATATTTCCAAGTTAGTCATTGCATTGCAAGCGTCAACGCTATCGCTATCTCACATTGCATTCCGAAAGAAACATTGTGAGGTGACGATGTTACAACCGCCAACTTTGTGTGAACATTAAAAAGATCTTTTTAGGGGTACTCCTTTCCACCTCTACCTCTTAGCTATATTGGTTTCGGCTCTGCTTCACGTACCTGATGAGTACCTCGAACCATTATTGTTCTCTACAAAACCAGGGTAGGCTATTCCCCGGGGTTGTCCTCCGTCTCGACTCTTTCTCGGCGTCGAGTCAGGGAGACATAAGGACCTGATTTGCTCAATGCTGTTAATTTAGGGTGGAGGGCGGGGGATTTTTCTTTTTGGCCCAGTTCCCGGTTTACAAACTTGAGCCCTATTTTCTGCGATGTGGGGTGATTGACATTACTTTTTTAATTTATACAAAGATTTTTAAATGACGTGAGAGGTATGATTATTACTTATTTAATAACACTTAATGTTTACCTTTCTTATTTTTTTGTTTTTCGATATCCTTGTTGTTCATAACTGTAAGCATATAGATTTATTATTATTTGACATTAAATTTTCTTTTGATTATTATATTAGTTATTATTGTTTTTATTTTATAGTAAAATGTTTGGTGAACTATGATCGTTTATTTTAATTGATCCGAACACTTAAAGCCATTCAAATCTCGTGACATGTTAAGGTCGAATACATACTAGAACATAACATAAATTCTGTTATACTGTTTAAAGTTGATGTTATTTTATAGCGAGTAAGAAAGCACTATGAACTGCATACAAAAATATAGAAATGCGAGTACCCTAAAATTCGTTAGCTAATAGTGTAATTATATGTATGAAATTAAGATTTAAACGATTTTATTATTTATATTCTCAATAAATCGAGTTTTCAGCTCAAAATATTAATGATTGCACATGATTTACTAAATATACATAAAAGAATTGGGAAAACAATCACAAACTCAAGATATTTAAAGTACGAATAATCAGAATAATAGTCAATTAACACAAGTGAAGAAGTATAGTATGACATATATTAAATGCAAAATTCTAAATATTTGAAATGATATTTCAAAAATTGCTAAAATTAATTAATACTACTACATAAAGTTGATCTAATGGCATATTGAGATCACTCATAGAATGCCTATAACCCGAAACAAATTAGAAGATAATATAAATATATACAAGACTCAAATAAAGTGTTTAATATCATATTCTACATAATAACAAAAATAAAGACTACTAGTTGCATTAACTTTAACATTACTACTTACGATAGTTAAAATATGATCAATAGCACTCAATATATTTAGAACATATAATTGTCTGTGGTCTAGTCACTAAACTGTACATGACGATCGATGCACTCCCAGCCACCATTTATATCAGTTCTTTATAGGCTACTTCCTTTTCCGGCAGTAAAGTATCACGTATATAACAGTCGGTGGGTCCATCTACTGCCCGAAGCATCATTTTTAACTGTTCGGTGCATGACCGACATATATAATTGCACATAACGGGCCAAACTATACTTTTCAATGAACGAATACTGACACAAAAAAGTAATCTTATTATATTAGTCCTGCTTCTTTTGATAAACCGCGACCTATCGCCGTATGTACGAATTATCCTACACATGAGTAGGTTGATATAACCACCACAGGAAACAAACCTATGCCGTTTTTGGTTCCAGACATGCTTGCAACCGCGAAAGGTATTCCCACGAAAGAGATAATCACTCCCGCAGGAAACATCAATTGATTCCAAAAACAGCCATAAGGCTGGTTTCCAATATTACAATTACAACTGTATAGGAATGCCCCGTAAGGATATTTGACCACCAAAGGAATTGCACGTACCTGAAAGGGAAAAATGATTAATAAAAAGCTACCTTTTCAATATACGAAAGGTATTTTTGATGTTCGTAATAATGATTGGTACATGATTGCTCGGACCATTAAAATACATGATACAACCTTCTACAAATGTGTAGTATCAACAACTCAGAAACAATTACATATGTTAGTTGTCTTCTTTTCTTCCTTTTCAAGTTAAAAAGAATTATCATTAACATTAAATTACACTTATGCTAATGTATTTTAAACTTAATTGCAAATGAAAACACACATTAACACAGTTGATGCGTGGGCGGCATCTGTTGCGCTCGACCGCAGTGATATTCCAGTTCTCCAAACATACTTCTTCGTAGTTGTTACTTTTATCCACATGTGAGCGGGGGTTCACCCCGTTATACATGGCGCTCGACAAGGGATACCCTGGGCGTATAATATATTAAGTCCGAGAACCATTATTCAAAATCATCGTGGTTGGACATCTCTCTACAATCCTAACGATAGATAGATTATTTATGCATATAAGATATAACTATTTTACATAAATATCACGAATAGTTAATAATAATAATAAGTTAACTTGAAATGGATACATATAGAAATATACAATAAAATTGTTTTTCTCCTCGATAGAGATATATTCGATTCGTGATCGGTTTTTAGTAATTGACTCTCACTTTTGCACTATATCTTCAGTTCTCAATTCTTAATTTCCGTTGCAAATAACATCATCTAATTGATGAAGAATACATTTTTTTCCTTGCTTTTTCGATATTCAATTTACAACTTTTCGAAGCTGTGTTGCTTTTTGCATCCACCTTTCTTGTTCATCTTTCGTTGGCTTCCATACTTTACACCTTTCAATAGACTGCTGTACAATGATCTTTCCATCTTGTAGATAGATTAGTTATTCGAATTTATTACTAATTTTACGGATGTAATAATAAGATCCAGAATATAATTGCAGCAATTTGCGTATCATGGTGCGCGTGGCATCACTATGGGTATGGTTTCGTAGAGACACAAGGTCTCCCACTTCCACAGTCCGACTTGTTCCCAATTTTGCATTTGGCTTCTTATTTCTTTTTTCGAAAGCTTTGCTTCGCCGTACTTCAACAATGGTTAATTTGTCCTTCAAAGATTCGCTTATACATCATCGAATTCATTAAATATTTTACTAGTCCACTGATTTGCATATTAATGTAATCTGGTCTGGCGTTGCTTGTGCCGTTTCAGATATGCTGTAATTGAACAAAAGTACTATCGATGCTTATGCCAGTTTCGATGCGATGACCTACACAACTGTCGCCATAGGCGGTTCATCTCTCGGTGTTCACGCTCGACCGAGTTTATTGAGGGTGGTAAGAAGATGTGTATATGATCCTAACTCCTCGCTTTTACATAACATTTCGAAATTTTTTCGAGACAAAACATGGCTCATTGTCACATAACAGCGTTTGGGGCATGCCCAAATGGACGAAATACATTTCCATGCACCATATGACTGCTTCAGCTTTTGAACTTCTAAGCGGGTATGCAACTAGGAATCGGCTGAATGTATCCATATAGGTACACATATACGAATACCTTTTGGGGGTACATGGCATTGATCCTACCAAGTCTACTGATTCGAGGTCTCTTACTGTTCTTGACTCGATGAACATGATCATTTTAGACGGAGGATGAGGTCTGCTTTATTATCTTGATTTGCGATACAGTTAGTGAGATAGCTACGAATATATGTTTGCATTCGTTCCCAGAAATACTTCTCTAAGATCATTGCATAGGTTTTCTGAAGACAATGTGTCCACGTTCATCATGATAGGCGAATAAAATTCTCTCAACTAACGCTTTAGGTACCATAACGCACCACTGATATGATATTTTGTAACACCGCTTCAATAAAAAGCAGCTGGCCAATTTATAATAGACTTGGATGTTTTTCTTTATCTCGTTAAATCCCTTGACATCGACGCTCCTTCTAGGTGGGGTATATATGTGTTCAACCCTGCATCATCTCGATGATGTTTTATCCATTCTTGTGTACTAATTCGTTGGATACTTTCAGGCATCTATTGGAAATGGTGTACCATTACGGTTTTCAATTTCGTTTCACACGAAAGAGAAAGCAATTCCCACGAAAGAGATAATCACTCCCGCAAGAAACATCGATTGATCCCAAAAGCAGCCATAAGGCTGGTTTCCAATATTACAATTACAACTGTATGGGAATGCCCCGTAAGGATATTCGACCACTACAGAAATTGCACGTTCCTGAAAGGGAAAAAAATGATTAATATAAAGCTACCTTTTCAATATACGAAAGGTATTATTAATGTTCGTAATAATGTTTGGTACATGATTGCTCGGACCATTAAAATACATGATAAAACTTTCTAGAAATGTGTAGTTTCAACTACTTAGAAACAATTACATATGTTAGTCGTCTTCTTTTCTTCCTTTTCAAGCTAAAAAGAATTATCATTAACATTAAATTACACTTATGCTAGTGTAGTTTACACTTAATTGCAAATGAAAACACACATTGACACAGTTGATGCGTGGGCGACATCTGTTGCTCTCGACCGCAGTGATATTCCAGTTCTCCAAACATACTTCTTCGTAGTTGTTACTTTTATCCGCACATGAGTGGGGATTCACCCCGTTACAAATATGGTAATGATTAATTGGCACAAAAGTATGATATCAATCTATAAGGAACGTATTTTTCTCAAAGTACCTCTCAGATATAGCTACCATTATGTCTGATGCTCCTGTTACGTATACCTCATCACTGGGATTTTTTTAATAAAGGCAACTGTTGCTTTGTCTTTGTCGTTGCTAAACTTTAATTGAACGACAAGAATCTTTAGTGCTACTTGATTCTTGGAGACGTTCCTGACCATAAATCAATTCAATACTTGTTGCAAAGAAAGCCGATATTGCAATATTGAAAACACTCCAGCTTCTGCCTCTGAATCTATTTGGTTTTAGACCAACGATAGGTTATATAAAACAGTCTGTACCCAGATGCATATGAAATCTGTAGCCCAGTTAGAAACACGGTCAAGTCCATTTTTTTTTTACAAAATGAGTTAGACATTGATTTCGCCAGGTGCTTTCACCCTCTATGCAATACTAAATCTCTTTCGTTACAAAAACGGCCAGAGACGTGTTAAAAATGTATTTGATGGGTACAGTGGAAGACCAATCAAGCTCAATCTTTGAAAGTTGTGGGAAAAAACGCATTTTAAAGTGTAAACACTTGAATTTAAAGTTAATATTTTGCTCACGGCATGTCTTCGACCTCAAGCAAAGATGCCCAAAGCAAAAATAACTTTGAATTCAAGTGTTTACACATAAAATGCGTATTTTCTCACAACTTTCAAAATTGGACCTTGATCGTTTTTTCATGTAACATTTATATACGTGACTTCTTGCAAACACGGCCAGGTCCAGTGTAGCCAATCACAGCACAGTATTCAGATAATCACGCTGAGTCACAGGAAAACGAAGAAGAGGATCTGTGTGAATGTGCAACCAACAATGATCATGAGTAGGATGAAGTTCTGGAAATTGTCAATCAACGATTTTTCTATAGAAAAGTAAAAAATGTATTTAAAATATAACATAGAAAGCTTGTAATTGAAATGTGTTTTATTAAGTATATTATCTTTTAAAAACCAACCTCAAGGAATCACTTTCATATTTTAATGTCTGCAGGTTTAGTTACAAAGACGGCTACGTCCAATTTTGTTTTGTAAATAACCAATAAACTTTAATGTAATGTATCACATCTGTTACACATTCAATTTTAATTTCATACTGGTATCCAAATAAAAAGAATAGCAACATTAATGCTTTTTATCTATAGTAAACGGTCTTTGCACGACCCTGAAAAAATTGTGCAACATGCACCTGGCCGTGTTTGTAACTGGGCTACTCAAATATTCCCGTTTGATTTACACAACCGATACAATATTAACTAGATTATATCGTTCATACACAATCCGCTCAGTTTGAATCGATACTTGGGATTCCAGTAGTATTTCTTTTACAAGCCTTGCATGCGATAGGCTGAGTACATATTTGATTCTTCAGTCAGGTTTGCGTTTCAAGGCGTATAACTTAGCTGTACACCAAAAAGCAAGTACCCTTTGAAATGCATTGCAACAACTTTCATTTTAGAATGGACACTCGGATACTTCCCTTGTTAGCCAAAGAAGCCAAAAGTTAATATGCGGTCTACTACTTCAGCATGTAGAAGTTGTCGAATATTTTTATACAGAAATGGTATTCTTAAGCGTTCTATTGGAACTGATTCACTTGAAAATTGAGTCTCGTTGGTAGAAGCGTGGTAAGTATCTTGACGTTGGAATGCACAGTAGTTAAAACCTTGACTGTAGGGCCGTATATATTCGTAATAAGTTTCAAGGTAATTAGTTTCACCATTTTAAGATGATATGCAAATCTAGCTCTTAAAAAATATCTTACTGCCATGGTATCGGTAAGCAGTTTAACATTATAATATATCTGAAGTGTTAATATAGATACCCTATAACACTTTACAATGTTTTGATTAACACAGGAGGCAAAGAAAATGTTTCAAATATTTGAGAGTTGTACGATGACAACAGTAATCTAATAACCTGAAATGTTTAGTTCACCACGCTCTAATATCGTACAGAATCTCGATTAAGTAAGTTTAATCTTTCGTACATGACACATGATTATATACCTTAAGCTTGAGTCTGGTTACCATAGAAATTGTAAGGACAAGGATTATGTTAAAACCTAAATTTAGAATCGTGTCCCTCTACATCCGGGTTGGAGTTACTGGTCTCTCACCAGGCGCCTCCCCAGGTGGCGGATAGGGGAATGCCGACCAGATATGGTGGGTACCGGAAATATTCAGGGGCGGACCAAAACCAGTACTGCTGCCTTCCAGTTAGTAGAGGAATCTACAAAGGCTAGGTAAAGATCACCCGAACAAAAATATTATGGTGAGGGGAAGCAGCATCACCATTACCACTCTGAGGCTGAAGATGAATGACATCAGTAAGGCTCAAAGATGGACAGAGGACGACATCTTGAACGTCTGCCTTTACTGCGAGGTCGTAGAGCTGACAACTCTACACCGCTAAATCATGTCAAGAAATAGTAACAGATGGTTCATGGATTCTCCTGGGGTAAAATATTAAGGAGGAAAACTATTCCCTCATTCGGATCTCCGGGCTAGGACTCCTTCAGCGGGCTCCAAGAACAGGATTAAGAAAGACCTTAGAAGAGGAATGTGGAACCTACAAACATTATAACAACGGGCGCTCCTAAGGTGCCCGTACGCGAGACCGAGAAGTACGAGCTGGACATATTAGCAATACAAGAAGTTCGATGGAAGGGTCAAGATAGTATCCCAAAGCGCAAGTAAACTTTCTACTATGGGGGAACACAGTCTCACGATTTTGGAACACGATTCCTCATTAAGAACAGTATCCTTCAGGCAGTTCAGAATATAGAGTTCGTAAACGAAAGATTATCGTACGTTACGATACGTACTTGATGGGGCAACACGGTTTTATTGAACGTCTATGCTCCGACCGATGTGGCTACTGATAACGACAAAGATAAATTCTACGATGAGCTAGAAAGGCTGTTTGACCGATTACCGAAGTATAATTCGAAAATTGTGTTGGGTGATTTCAATGCAAAGGTAGGGAGAGAAGAAAAATATAGACCTACTATAGGCAAATACAGCCTTAACGAAAAGACCAACAACAATGGAGAAAGTCTGATAACTTTCGCGATTTCGAAAATCCTACTGGTAAAGAGCACGTGCTTCGAGCACAAAGACATACACAAATACACATGGGTATCTCCGGACGCCAAAAGTCTCAACCAGATCGATCACGTATTAGTAGACAGACGAATACACACCAACATAATGGATGTTAAGTCGTACAGACGAGCGGAAGGTGACACCGACCATCAATTAGTGATCACAAGAGTAAGGGAAAAGTTAAGCATCGCGAACAGCGAAAGCAAGTGGTCAAAGCAACTGAAATTCGAAGTTAAACGATTAAATAATCCGAGCATAAAAGCAGACTACCAACACGAACTCTCAAATAGGTTCGAAATCCTAGCCGACTCGAGTAATAATAATGAAATTGATTGTAAGTAAGATGTGGGAGGAAATTCGTGAAACAATTAAGAGCGCAGTGAAGGAACGTGTAAGTGAGAAGAAACAACAGAAAAATAAACCTTGTTTTGATGAAGAATGCCTTAAGCTTCATGAGGAACGAAAACAAGCAAGGCAACGATGACTAAGTAATACAACCGAAGCAAATATCAATCACGACAGTAACGCGAAACAAAACGCCACACTCGGGTTCAGAAACAAAAACCGAGAATATCTGATGCAGAATATTCAGGAGATAGAGGAAAGCGGGAAGACAAATAAGATACGAGATCTATACAAAGTAGTAAACTCGTTAAGAAAAGGTTACCAGCCGAGGTTATGAATAATTAGAAATGTACTTGGAGATCTTCAGGCTGATCCGGCTAAAATTGTCGATGTGCGGAAAAGTTATTTCTAAAAACTTCTTAAGAACAGGGTGAACAAATAGATTAATTTGTTACAACGGTGAACAAATAGATTAATTTGAAATCCATACCGCAGAACCGTGGATACCCGAACCTAGCCAGATCGAGATCGAAATGTCGGTAAAGAAATTTAAAAAATTCAAATCACCAGGAATAGACAATATTCCAGCCGAATTAATTGAAACAGGAGGAACGGCACTAATCAAGCAACTACATAAATTGATAAGTGCTATATGGAGAAAGGAGGAGCTCCCAAAGGAATGGAAAACCTGAATAATAATTCCGATTTACGAAAAAGGCGATAAATCGGACTCTAATAATTACCGCGGAATCTCGTTACTTCCAAACTGTTACAAGGTATTAAGTAATATTCTGTTAACACTCCTAAGTGTATACGTAGATGAAATAATTTGGAGATCACCAATGTGGATTTAGAAGAAATAGATCCCCCTTGGACCAGATTTTTGCCTTGAGAAAAATTTTGGAGAAAAAATGGGAATATAATGGGACGGTTCATCAGCTATTCATTGATTTTAAGAAAGCATATGATTCTATCAAAAGGGAAAAGTTATACAGTATCCTGATACGATTTGGAATTCCGAACAAAATGGTTTTACTAGTGAAGATATGTCTTAACGACCCCGTAAGCAGAGAACGGATAGGTAATAATATGTCAGATAGTTTCAAGATTCGCAACGGATTGAAACAAGGCGATGCCTTGTCTCCACTACTGTTTAACTTTGTGTTAGAATATGCGATTTTAAAAATTAAAGGGGACAAAAAGGGGCTATCATTGAATGGTTTGAATCAACTGTTTGTATACGCGGATGATGTAGATTTAATAGGGGACGATATAGATGCACTACAAAGCAACACCGATGTCTTAGTAGAAGAGTGCGATGAGATAGGTCTACAGGTAAACATAGATAAAACAAAATACATGATAGCAAGCCGAAACACAGGGAATGAAGGAAATAAAAACATAAGAATTAAGGATGAGGTCATAGAGAAAGTAAACAAATTTAAATACCTGGAAGCATACGTAACAAGCAAAAATGAGGTCACGGAAGAAATTAACAGTCGCTTAGTATCGGGCAACGCATGTCTCTATTCAGTCCAAAAACTTCTAACATCGCGATTAATATCAAGGAAACAGAAATTGGAAATATACAGAACGGTTATTCTGTCGGTAATACTTTACGGTTGCGAAGGTTGGAGTACGACCCTAGTAGATGAACATAAGTTACGTATATTTGAAAATGAGGTTTTGAGAAAGATATACAGGCCGAAATGGGACGAGATGACTGGAGAATGGAGGAGACTGCATAGTGAAGAACTCCACGGACTCTACGATTCACCAGATGTTGTAAAAATAATGAAATCGCGACGACTAAGGTGGGCAGGCCATGTAGCTTGGATGAGGAGAAAACGAAGATTATATTCTATCCTGGTTGGAAGGCCAAATAGAAAGAGTACATTGAGAAGACCGAGACATCGTTGGGAGGAAAATATTATAAAAAATCTTCGAGAAGTAGGTGTTTATGATGAAAACTGGCTTGATATTGCCCATGATATAATCCAATGGCGAAGGTTTGTTACTGCGGCGATGCACTTGCGAGTTCCATAGATTTAGTTAGTTAGTCCCTCTACATCACTGTGTCATGTTTGATTGTTTTCTATTTATTCATTTCTACATCATGCTCGAACACCTGTTTAAGAAGTGAATTTCATTGTTATAGAAATAGACTTTTTTATTCCAAGGTGACCACAAACCTAAGGCTAGAGCCCTATTTAATCTAATGAGGTTGAAGGTAAATAGGTTTATTTGCTCTCCTCAAAGCTGATGATGATTGATGAACAAACCCGGAAAAGTATTATCACAGAAAATGCAAAGTAAAGGCTAGAGAGTTGAAATTGCGCTTGAAGATTCCCTAGCAGGTTTGAATTACAGAAAAAATATAAATGTAATTAGACTGTTGAGAACCCCCAAAACATCGTTAAGTGCCCTAATAACCCCGGGTATCGAAATGGACTTTTCATTGGCCTTGATTGCTGAAATTCGGCACGCAGATTTGTAGGAAGTTTGGTATAATAGGAAAAATTTTAGAAATTCAATTACACCATAAAATACCTTGTTACCGCCCACACAATTAATTTTATTATTACCATAAAGTACCCCGGTAACATATTAGTGTACCCCAATACCTCAGGGTAACCAAAATGTACATCCCGTTGTGCTATAAAATTGAAATTCGACGTCAGGATTTGTGTGTTAGTTGGAATCACAGTATTTTTTAAAATACAATTATAAGCGTAAGTATTCCAATCACACCCTTCAGTACCCCAATAACCGTGAGTTTCGAAAATTCATTTCATGTTGAAACAGAATGCCTAAATTCAGCATGAAGATTCACGGAAATGTTAAAATCACATAAAGAGTTTTAATAACGAAATTACACCGTCAAGTATCCCAATACCATGTGCGACGAAAATACACTTCCCGTTGGACCAGAAAAGTGAAATCAGACATGAACGTTCATCTGGAGTTTGGAATTACAGGAAGAGTTTAAAACTTGCAATTACACGGTTAAGGAACCCAATAGCACTTTTAAATACCCCCATATATCCGAGTATCGAAACTATTTCCCGTTGGGCTAGAAAGATGAAATGCGGTGCGAAGATTCGTGTGCAAGTTGGAATTACAATCACAATTTTAAAATTCAATTATATGTTTAAGTAGTCCAAAGCCCCTGAGTATCATATCGTAAATGCACTTCCGTTGCGTTAAAAAGTTGAAATTTGGGATGAAGATTTACGGGTACGTTGGAATTACGGGGGGGAATGTAGTTAGCTCGTTACATACTCTTATAACTTCCCCTAACCCGAGCATCGAAATTGCATTTACCCAATGGGCTAGGATGCTAAAATTCGGTATGAAAAGTCAAGGGCCTATCGGAATTTTACAAACAAATTAAAATTTGCAACTATCCCTCTACAGTTCGGCATGAACATTAGGAAGAAGGTTGAAATGTCTGTAAAAATAAACAGTGCAATAATACCTCATTCCTACCTCAATAACTCGCCAATTCATTGTATACCAAATATGTATTTTCTGTTGGGCTACAAAGTGTGCCGTATTTTCTATTCGGGATGACGAATCGTGTGCAAGTTAGAATTACGGACAAAATATGTAAACATTCATTCCTGTTTTGCATGGAAAACATCAATTTCTAACTACGCCAATAACAACCCCCTAACCTCGGTTATCAAAATGTACTTGCCGTTGGTCCTGAAAGCTGAAATATTCGGGACCATTTGTAATTTAGGCAAATATTTAATACTTGAATTCCTTCCGAAAATATGAATATTAAAAAGTCGTTTATCCGGAACTCCGGTTTACCAGAAAAGATTTTCGAGAAAAGGTAATTTTTCATCTGTTTCAAAAAGTCTGTACACAAGTGAGCGCGTCTAATTAATTCTCCGCAGCGTAAATTTGCTTTATTGTGCAATATTTGTCCTAAACTTGTTAAAATAAATATACCTTGTAAAACAAACTATTTTCTTAATGAATTTCTGAACAATTTTATTGCTGTATGGGTTCTCCTGGGCCGGAAAAACTAGTCACCCATTTGGATCTCCGCACGAGGATTGCTTCCGGGATCTTCAAGAACATGACGAAGAAAGATATGAAAATAGGAATGGAACCTATAAATTACACCAAACAGGCGCTTTTTAGGCGGTAGTGCGCGAGACGGAGAAGTTCGGGCTAGACATAATAGTGATACAGAAAGTTAGTCCAATGAGAGAGTCAAGACAGCATTCGACAGGAAAAATTAATTTTCTACTGCAGGGGAACTCAGACACACCATATGGAACAGTTTTGCTTATTAATAACAGTATTCTTCATACGGTTCAGAATATAGAATTTGTGAACTAAAAACTTACATTATGATACGTATTCAATTGTGCAACATAGTTGTATTAAACGTTCATGTTCCGACCGAGGAAGCTAATGCTAACGACAAAGATACGTTTTACAATAAGCTAGATAAGTTGATTCATTACTACTTCTGGATTAGGAGTCGCCGTGGCTCAGGCGGTAGCAAGTCTGACTATCAATCTGGCGGTCCGGGTTCAAATCACTCCCAAGACGCTGGAAAGTTTTTCGCATTATTCCCATGCCTGGTGATCTGAGGCGCACTGAGTCTCCTATCAGATTAAGTATCAGAGCGTTCTTTATATCCCTGGGCCATTATGAGGTAAGGGCGAATGAGCGTGGCACTGACCACCTCATGTGACTTCCTACCGTTAGTCGATAACATGTGGAGTTACGCGTGCGCATGCGCTTGGTCACGGCGCATGCGCATCTCACATGGTATACCGTTACCTTTTTTTAGATATATTATTTGACTTATTACCCAAGTATAATACGAAAATTGTGTTGGCGGATTTCAACACAGCGATAGGTAAGTTAGACCTACTGTACGCAAATCAAATCTTCACGAAGTCAGCAACAAAAAGGAAAAAGACTGATAACCTATGCCGTAACGGAAAACCTAATAATAAACAAGCTAAGTAATGGTTTTATTGTAGAGAAAACCAAAGCACTCCCGTATAAATTCAAAATAACTTATAACGTATCCAAAAGAAAGAGCTAAAGTCGTAGGAACAAACTGGAGTCTAAGCGAATGCTGGGGGCTCTGCCAGTTTCAGAGTCAAAGTAACAGATTTTCCCACCGGTGTCCATGACTGTTCCAAAGATTTATGACTTATCTCTGTTGAAATTTTCGCTACTGAAATCTCGTAGGGGCCCAAATGGAGAATACTAAGCGATTCAAAAGGACCTGCCAGTTTTAGAATCAAATTCATAGTTTTCCTTACCATTGCAGGCCTTGACGAATCCAATGGTGTATAGATCATCTCTGTCGGATTTGTAGCTAATTAGATCTAGGAGGGGCACAAATGGAGACTAAGCGACTAGAAAGGTCCTGCAGGTCAAAGTTATATGTTATCCCACGGTTTCAGGTCATTACGAATCCAACTGTGTATCATTCATCTCTGTGCAACATGTACGTACGGAGATATAGTATGGGGGGGAAAAGAAACATACAGATGGAGAATACTAAGCAATTGAAGAGGATCTCCCAGCTTTAGAGTTTCCGTGATAAGTTATTCCACGGCTTGAGAACATTGCGAATCCAACGGTGTATGGCTCATCTCTGTCGGACTTGTAGCTACTGAGATATAGGAGAGACACGAATGGAGCATTCCAAGCGATTCAAAAGGAACTGCCACTTTTAGAGTCAAAATTATCACTTTTGCCACCGTTTCAAAACATGACGAATCCAACGATGTATCATTCATATCTGTGTAACATGTAGTTCTGAAATCTAGGGGGGCAAAGAAACATACAAATGGAGTACACTGAGCGATTGAAAAGGACTTGCCAGCTTTAGAGCGTATGTTATAGGTTATTCCAAGGTTCGAGACCATTGCAAATCCAACGGTGTATGGCTCATCTCTGTCGGACTTGTAATTACTGAGATCTAGGGGAGACATATATAGAGCATATCAAGCGATTCAAAAGAACCTGCTACTTTTAGAGTCAAATTATAACTTTTGTCACCTTTCAAAACATGACAAATCTAACGGTGTATCATTCATATCTGTGTAACATGTGGTTCTGAGATCTAGGGGGTACTAAAGAAACTTACAAATAGAGAATACAAAGCGATTGAAAAGGACTTGCCTATTTTAGAGCTTATGTAATAGGTTATTCCATGGCTTCAGACCATTGCGAATCCAACAGTGTATGGCTCATCTCTGACGGACTTGTAGCATCTGAGATATAGGAGAAACAAAAATGGAGCATACCAAGCGATTCAAAACGATCTTCCACTTTTAGAATCAAAATTATAAGTCACAAAGATATACTCAAATACACATAGACATCTCCCAATGGCAAAACACACAACCAAATTGATCACGAATTAGGAGATACACATACCAATATAATGGACGTTGGGTTATACAGAGAAGCAGAAGGTAACACCAACCATCAGTTAGTGGTCACAAAAATGCGGGACAAGTTGTGCATAGAAAATTACGAAAGCAAGAGATCAAAACATCCGGCCTTTAGGCCCGAAAAAGCCCACCAACCACAACCACCTGTTCTGGCCACTGTGTGATATTTAGGCATCTAGGCCTATATCTTGGACAGTTTCCACATGGTACAGACTGGTTCCCATTAGTAACGTAGGGAAATGTAGCTTCGGATTGCAATTATCCTCCGTAGGGATGCTGGGAACTTTTATTTACAGTTCAGTTTTATTTACCTATACTCGTACTTAAAACCTGAACTCTTTTACCTACATTACTTATTTATAATTTGATTTATATACGTTCAACACTTATTAGCTTTGATGAATCCATTAAACTTCATGAGGAGCGAAAATAAGCAAGGCATTGATGGCTAAGCAATAAAACCGAGACAAATGCAAACCACTACAGTAACGCCACATCCGGGATTAGAATCAAAAAGCTAATATATTTGACCCCGAAAATATAGAGGATTAAGGAAATCGGTAAGAAAAATATTAGAGCTCTATACAAAGGGGTAAACGCGTTAAGAAATGATTACTAGCCAAGGCTATGGATGATTACAAATCAACGTAAAAATCGGCAGGCGGATCAGACTGAAATGCTCAATATATGGAAAAGCTATTTCGACAAGCTTTTTAATGTACACACCGGAGAACAAACAGTAGAATTTAAAAAACAGGGAATAATATACCTCAGAGTTGTTGTCTAAACGAAGATAGAAATATTAATAAAAAAATGAAAATTTTAAAATCACCCGGATTTGACATCCCAGTCTAATTCAATAAAGCGGGAGAAACGGAACTAGTCAAGGAATTACAGAAATAGAAGTGATATATGGGGAAAGAAAAATCTTCCAAAGAAATGGTAAACCTCTGTAATAGGTCAGATTTATTAAAAATGTGATAAATCCGACTGTAATAATTACCACGGAATCTTTCACTCCCAACATGTTACAAAGTATTAAGTACTATCATGCCAATGTACATATCACCAGTGTGGATTTGGAAAAATAGAGCTACGTTCAACCAGATTTTTGCCTTGTGACAAACGTTAAAGAAGTGGGAGTGCAATGCGATGGGTCACCAGTTGTTCATAGATTTTCAAAGGATCCTATCAAAAGCAAAAATGAATATGACACGATTTCGAATTCAAAAATGTTTTAGTAAGGATGTGTCTCAGTGAACTCATAGCAGAATGCGTATAGGTAATAATGAGTCCGTGCGTTTTGCGACAGCGCAATCTGCAACCATACAGAATATCGTGCGATTTGTGACCCCAGGAAAATGAATCGTGCTTTTCGCGACCAATCAGTTTATTTTAAAATCGGTGCCATTTTGAGCTATTAAGTTCATTGATGATTTTACATCTTAACTGTATATTTAGCAACATCGCTCGTTTCCTTGGAAGTATGAGATCCGCAAAGTTAACCTAAGGCGACAGTTTCCATTCCGGGAACCAGTTTCAAAAATTCGCTGGAAGGAAGAAATAACATTTCAAATTTCCAAATGCACTATGCACATGTACAACGTGCAATTAACACAGAAAACACTACATAAGGAAGCAAAATCACGGACGGAATGAAAAACGGGAGAAGCTAGCCTGACTTTATCTAACCTGCCTTCTCTCGCTGCAGGTCATTCGGCAATAATTCATTTCTATGCGTGACATGTCACATTCGATACAAAGTTGGTTTACCAAATCAATGTCTACGTGAAATTCAAAAACTAATAAATTCCCTTGTTTTCCAAAATAATCTAGGAGTCGCCGTGGCTTAGGTGGTAGCGTCTGACTGCTCTCAAATCCCGTCGACAATGCTGGAGACCTTTTTCGCAGTATTCCCATTCCTGGCGCTCTGCGAAAATTGAGTACCAGAGTATCCTTTGTATTCATGGACACCTTAAGAGGTAAAGACGATCCACCGTGGGACTGACCACCCCACCACATTTCATATTATGGGTCGAGAATGTCACTACCTTTACATCTCCCATGTGCCGCTCACGATGCGTGACTTCGCAAAGGGGATACCTTTACCTTTACACAAAATAAATTTTCTTCCCTTTCAAATTGCAAATAAAAACTGATAATGTAACTTAATTTTACCTAACCAGAAATATGCAACAAGCTTCTTACTTGTATTAAAATTTTAAAAGACAAGAAAATATCGACTACTTACTAGTGCTAACAGGTTCAAAATTGGCATGTCACTATCAATCAATACTCCTGGTTGCAAACCGCACGACCTTCTGTATTTTGCGCCGCAAAATGGACGGCCTCAAAACACATGCCACAGTAATAATTTTAGATAATTTCAAGATTCTCACCTGATTGAAACAAGATGATACCTTTTCACCACTGCTATTTAAGTTTGTGTTAGAATATCCGAATCTAAAAATATAAGAAAGCAAAAAGGGATTAGCATTGAATGGCTTGAGCCAAGTGTTCGTATATGCGGATGATGAAAATTAAATAGGAGACGTTATAGATTTGTTCGAACGGGCTGCACTACTTGAATTAGTTCACACTAATGTACACTTTTGTGTATGATTGCGTAGCGCAATTTGCACCTGAACTGTTCGGCTAGTCGACGCAAGTGCAAGTAGTGTAACCCAGTGCAAGCCCCTGTCCGGGAGAGACTGTAGGTAAATGCAGACAATTGACAGTCGTGCTGCGCTCTCACTGTATGTGTGAGAGAAGAGGGTTGCAGATAGCGTTGCGTGCTAACAGAAGGAAATAAGCACCTGCCCGTTCGGGCGAGAACCTAACGAATAGACACTGTGACGTCACATCCGCGCACACAGTTTTGTACTTACAATTCTAGGGCAGATAGTGTAACACCGAGCAGACCCACGCGAACAAACCTATACATGTACTAGAAAGTAACACCAATGTCTTAGTAGATGATTTCGATGCCTTAGTAGAGAATAGATTTATAAGTGAAACAAATAGATGTTAACAAGCTCAAACACAGAGGATGTAGGGTATAGACAATAATTAAGAATCATAGAGATCATAATACGATCATAGAGAAAGTAAACAAGTTTAAATACTTGGGAGCAAACATAACAAGCAAGAATGAGGCCACGGAAGAAATAAAGAGTTAGCATCCGGAAACTCATGATTTTATTCAGTCTAGAAACTCTTAACCTAGCGATTAATATCAAGGAAGTTGAAATTAAAAATATGCAGAACGTTTATTTTGCTACTAATACTTTATGGTTGTGAAAGTTGGAGTAAAACTCTGGCAAATGAACATATATTAAGTGAGTTTGAAAACAAGGCTTCAATAAATGTATAGGGGCCAAAACGGGATGAAATGACTGGAGAATAGAGAAAAATGTATGATTCACCCGATGTTATAAGAATAATGAAATCACGACGGCTAAGATGGACAGGCAATGGAGTTAGAATGGGGGGAAACGAAAATTATATTCATCATAGTGGGTAAGCCGGAGAGGAAGACAAAATTAGCAGAAATCTTCGAGAAGTAGATGCTCAGGATCAAACCTCGCTTGATGTTGCCGAGGATAGAATCTAATTGTGAACGTTTCTCTACGACAATGAACTTGCGAGTTTTGTCAGCCATAGAGATATTTAGTATTTCTGTGTTTGTAAGACCTTATAAAACGAAGAAATCATAAATGTGGTTTATCCGGAAGGAGTGCGATCCCATCAAGTTCGGATAAACTAGATGTTAGTCTATTTGCAATTAGCCTGTAATTTTCCTCAATAAAAATTGCAATCCTCGGGAATAGATTGCGCGTTGGAAAATTCAAACTACAAGTACTATGAATTCAGAACACTCTTTCTTTTTAATTTTTTTTTTATTTTTGTGTAGAACTAGAGTTGGCAGTTTGAATGAGATTTTGCGAAAAGAACTCCTAATACAGAAGGAGCAAAAATTAGAAACCCCTCAAATCAGACAAAGATACCAAAATGGCACATCCTCCACCACATGTCAGTCGCTGTAATCTTTAGTAGTTTCGCTCTAGAGCTATTTCCTAACGTTGAAAATTCGTCAACCTTCAGCATCCTCGGACGAAAATCAGGATAGTGGACTCATATATTGGTACCACATTCAGATGTAGAAACTTAGCAAATTTGACATTCATTCTCACACCATTATGGACATTCCTGGCTTTATTTTATGGTTAACTCTGAAGTTCAGAGATGAATTTACTGTTAATATTGTTCAGTTCATACTATAATAATAACAAAACGTTCAGAAAAGGAAAGCCTGTTCCTATGACAATGAATAACATAGTTTTGTTCTGAATTGATAACGCAGTATGTTCAATAGCTTTCCAAGCATTACAGGGTTTACGTCTGACAAAATTTGAATCGTATTACACTGGCAGGCAGGATAAGAAAGCTGCAATTTAGATCTGAAATATGATAGTAAGGACGTTACTTTCAGTTACTTTTGTAGGTTCCAAAACATACAATTTTCATCCATTTAAATTACCTATAAAAATGTATAGCGACAGGTTTAAAAAATATTATTTTGTATATTTTATTTAAGAAATGAAAACCTTGTTGACATTCCCCTCGAGAATATCTTCCTCTAGATTTTGAAGTAACTTGTTTTATACGTTTTTGTGGGAAGGAGCTGCTTGCTTTAGTATATCCGTAACTGATGTTTATTAACTGTTTACCACAATAGTTACATATGATTATAAGTACAACAACTGCTTTGATTACTGTACATTGTGTAAAGTATTATTCTCAGTTTAAATATACGAAACTATTGCGGAAGGTACAAGTTTACCAGATTTTCTATAGCCTTGTATAGTAAGACCTCAATTTCTTAAAGATATGATTATTGAAGCTTAAATATTCCTATTTCCAATGAAACAAACATAAATAAAATCGCTGGTGTCACTTTTAAGATAATAGTTATAATACTTTAAATAATAGTTATTTTTTCTGTAAAATTTAACTTTAACTTTGTGGTGAAATACCTCAGCAGCGGACATAATTGATGGGGCTAAGGTTTTTTTTAAATAACCTACCAGGAACCCTGTGTAACTACTTACCAAAATCATATTTGTATTAATATTTCCTATGATATATAGTTACTTTTATTTTAAACACTTTCATCGCAAACAATCGCAACTAATTCTTCGGTAATGTTTTAACTCAGTTCAAGTGAAACACAGGATTCTTTAAATAAATATAGGTTGCAATTCTGAAATCACAACCGAACGTTATCTGTATTAGGTTAGTATGGTTATTCGTTCTGTCATTAATCACTTAAAAGACTCTCTCCATCTTCATTCTTTGTTATGAGGAACACATATTGTATTTCCCGTGTTCCGATTTCAGAGACCTTAGAAACTCCTATACTAAACACATTGAGATAATATTTATTTTGGGTTTGTTTTCGTTCAGATGACAACGTGATTAATTATTTTGCGATAGCATAATTTAATTAAGTTCTCGATATTTGATACTTTTCAATCTTAGAATATATAAATATTTGTATACATTATTTATGATTACTTTCATTATTTGTGCACTGGCTGTAAGAGCAGATCTTTCCTCTCACACGATATACAAAAAACTATTATGTGTAACTGGCACTGAAGGGATTATATAACAGTTAAACACAGCAAAAGAGGAGTCTTCATAAACATTTAAACTTTTGCCCCTTGTACTTATGATCCTTGTACTTATGGACCTTGTACTTTTGACCCTTGTACCTTTGTCCCTTGTACTTATTATCCTTGTACTTATGACCCTTGTACTTTGTCCCTTGTACTTTTACCCTTGTACCTATCACATCGAAACTCTCATTAATTATGAAGGATAAAGACGTATATACATATATTTGAAGCAACTTAAACTACTATTACCAAGACTGCAGCATCTACCAAAACACTCGGCTCCGAACCCCCAACACTTCGAACACTTTGCGAAGCCTCCAGCGCGACCTCCAATTCATATTTTTCTGTACATTGGAAGAAACTCTACTCTCACTCCTAGATAATTATACAATATATGAAGTTAATCTTAAATAGCAGACAAGTCGTCTACCTATACCGAACTTGGAAAAGTACGGTATCGTATTCAGAATCGTATGGAACTCTTAGAGTGTTTAACGTTTCTATCTCACTCATTCAATTACTGCAAACCTACAAAGTTTTGACCGTATAAATATATTAAGATATATATTTGGTGTTACAATAAATTTATTCTGTATGTAAAGGGTGTGATGAATAATTTGGAGCAGTGAAAATATTAAACACGATTTAACATAATCCTGTCCGTAAATATCTACCGAAACGAACTGGCGAAGACTGTCAGAATGAAAAAGGTGTTATAAACTGTCAAAATTAAACATGCAATGGCGCCGTTGCCTTTCCAAACGAAACAACACACAGACTACTACTGTCAAAGCTTGGTTTGGTTTGGTTTGGTTTGAATAATTCCTCTGAACTCGGAACTTAGTTCGTTTGGGGGAAACATATGTCTTCTAGACTGGGAACAGAACTAGAATAAGGAATTGTCATCCGGAATTGTATGTACTTAGGTTAAATTATCATCTGTTAGGAGTTATAGTTCAGGTGCATGGTCAGTAAGAGTAAGCAGCCTGGTTGTTGGGAGCTTGGTTTACAGAATCTGAGTCAGACGTTCGAGTTTGTGAAATTTTATCCATTAAGTAATTAACAGACTCAGAGAGATTATTGAATAGAGTTTATGTCTCACTTAGATTTGGTGGATCGTTAGAGCCTATTGATGTACTCGTAGAGAAATTTCATGATGTATGAAGTCAGATTGAGGTAGATTCGATTCAGGACAAGGTTTAGAATTGGAGAATTGTAGAAGTAATTGAGCATCTTCGATTTTTGTGTCATGGTCCGTACAATTAGCTGTATCTGGATTATCTGAGTAGTCACTTGAAGATTCGTTTTCATAAGATCGCAATCTTTTTTTATTGCCTGATTTCTTGTTGCGTAGGAACTTATGTGTCTCACTGTGTCCATTCGAGCATTCATCTACAGGAAGGTCTGTTTCAGTAGAAGGTCTGTTTATTATATTGTATTCCTTAGAATCTTGATTGGAGCACTGAGTGGTCTTATCAACTAGCATTGACTTTTGAAATTTCGGAGTATCAGACTTTTCTATTAGTGGTTGTTTCGTTAGAGATGGAAAAAATTCAAGAGAAGGAGAGAATTTTGATTTCACAATATACAGAGCATCCTGATAGGAAAGGTTCTTATTTTCCATGAGTTCGTTTATAGCTTGTTGTAATTTGAATTCCTTGCATACAGGATTGCCGGCCTTGTGATCATAGGCTTTACAATTAAAACAGGTCTGTTGATAAGTACAAGGCAAATTGGTATGAAACTATAGATAGAAGATGCTTACAAAAACAGTAGTACCAGATCAGAACAGCTTTTTTCCAACATCCTTCCACCTTCAGTAACATTAACGGACTAGTAACTAAAAAATCTAAAGTTTATTTTTTAAATCACACTCTCGTAAGGAGTGACGTCTTTTTAACCGCTCGAGTAGTCACAAAATAATGAAGTTTTGTACTTTCAGGAACTTCTTCACTAGACTGTACGTTCACAAAATCATTACTTGATTTCTCACGTCCTTTCACTGAACGAGGTTTAGGAATTTCTTCAGGTAGTACCTGAAAACAATCAATTATCTGTAGAGGTTTCATTATATAACATGATGAATTCTTTAATCTCATGACACGTACTTATTTATCATGTTCTGGAATCAATTCTTCTACCCGTAGCAAAGGCTAATGTAGACACTTGGTTCTATCATTACTAACAAGAAGAATTTCTAAAACATTTAGCTGCTTACAGCACTTCCTTTGGTTTGAATATCGTACTAATTGCCCCAAATACTAGGGTTGCCAATAGTCCCGATTTCGTCGGGATTGTTCCTTAATTTCAAAAATTGTTCCGTTTCCCGCCACGACTTTGGCGGGGCATCTAAATGTTCCTACTCTTTTATATTTTACTAATTTTACCAACAAGCTCGACAAAAATACATTAGCAAGGAAGAATTTCGGAATAACTTTTCATTTTCCTCCAAATTTATTTATGACCTTTAAGTTAATTGGGCTCAAAGCGTTTCAGTTTTCATGTGTTGGTTATAATGGTAGCTTTCAAAATACATTTTCTGTTGTCAGCAATGAGTTGTCATCCTTGTCAAGTATCAAAATTTATGCCTATATGTGGAGATTTCAGATTTCTTTTATATGATGTACAGTATTTCCTCAGCAAGTTATTTTTGTACTAGCTTACGTTTTGGCATTATCCATATTAAATATACAGTATGAACGGGCTGTTAAAAGTTTTTCTTCTCTATTAGTGTATGTGTTTAGTAATTCAAATGCAGTTTTAGTCTACTGGTTTGGTAGGGTCCAATTGTTTCCTTTCTGTCCATTCGAGTTCTTACAAGCAGCGACGAAGCCAGGATGGAAAACAAAACTGGGAACCACAATATCCTTATTTAAAATAGTCAGGGGGACTGAAATAAGTTGATGGGAAATGTAGAAAATAAACAATACAGATAAAATTGGGGCTACAAAAGGGACTAAGGTAGATTTGTGAGGCTTCAGCCGTAACCCCCCCACCAAACACATGCACTTGCCATCCCTGCGTGCAGGCTATCTGAATCGGAAGTGTCCCAACATTTCACTTTTTCAAGTTGGTAACCCTACCAAATACTCACCGCAGAATCGATCACACAACTACTCTCGGATTTTCTGACAATACTTCAATCTCTTGCGTAAGTTAGATGTTTCCACAAAGTCAAAATCAGAAACTCCTACTTCTTTAACAGGCTGTACAAACATTGTGGGCGTCAAAGGAACTAAATAGTCACTATCCTCTGTCATATAAGTCAGTGGTCGAGCGTTCATAATCGCCTCGCAATCACACTGCGTCGTAGATAACTCTTCGAAGGCCAATGAATCATTTCCAGCTGTTTCATTAATCTGATCAAGCGCTCCCACCTTCAGCCGTACCAAGCAGCTGTGAGTGCATTGAACTTCCACGTGATGCGCTTTACATTGGTCATCAAAGTTATTTTTTACCATTCTAACATACTTAATAGGTTTCCTGCACCAACAAACGTCATCCCAAGGTCACTGAATATAATCAATGAAACTTGTCAAATGCTGCTGAAATGCATCTGTGGACGGACTAAAAACGAGTTCCATATGAACTGCCCTATAATCAAGCACATGTGAATATACAAATCCAAGACATCCGTCCATCTGGTAATACTAGAAGTGAAGTTAAATCAACACCGGTTACTTCAAACACTGCAGCATCTCACTCGATCTTCTGGCAAAGGTATAGGAACATTTTCTATTCTACCAACATTGTATCTCTGGCAGGCTACACAACTTATTAGTACAGAGCGAACACTTTTTCTACCTCTTACTATCCAAACATTTTCTCTAAGGAGACTGAAGTGACCTTGAATGCGGACATGACAAGCCTCTATATGCTTATCATAGGTTAGACCCCTCACTACCGGATACAGGATATTGAAAGGTTTCAGAATCCAAACGTTCTGTTATTTTTTCTTGAGCCAAATGATCCGCTCGTTGTCTTCAAATGGACACAAATACTTCAGATTCTGGTTTGTAACACAGTCAAAAGAACTTTTCTGAATAATTTCTCCCCTCTGCAGCTGTTATCTCTTCCGAGGAAAGATTTCCTTTTCTTCGTTGTCCGGGATGGTGACAATTAAAACTGAATCTACTGATTCAACCTATCAAGCGAACAATCTGCTCAAATTTCGAAAATCTACGATAATACCATTAATTAATATAAACTAACGTTGATACGAGTTTATTTCTCTTTCCTTGAAGGATGGTGTCTTAATTACATTTTTTTTTCTTCAGACAATTCTTCCATAGGCAGCCTCAACCAAAGCGGACCTTCCCACCCTCAAAGGTCAATCTTTGTTTCTGTAATTACCTATGTGGATGGAGCTCCTTTTCATTTACACTATTAACACAATTGTCTATATAGAAGCTTTCAGCAGTTTAGCAATAACCACTCCAGAATTATTTGTTACCCCCTTCACTGTGTTTCTCTAAAACTTGCTGAAGTTGATAATCAATTACTGCGCACAGTAAAAATTGACTGCAACTTGCTCCGAAAACAATTCGTTTAAGTCGATACCTTTTGTTGTTACCTTCTCCGTTAACCCATAGAAATCTTTAAAAAAAAATCGCAGTCACTAATGTGCAAGTTAATTTGCACAAAAGTTTTCTTATGCAAGTGTCCGATAAAACACCATATCTGTACAGTCTAAAATGGGCTAAAATAGAATATATAATTTCGATCAAATTAATACCTTTCTCTAAGCACTTATTTAAAGAAAGGTAATTTCTTTTCTTCGCTGAAACATCAAATATTGGACGTATTTTTGTTGTACTACTGGCCACCTTCACAACATGTCTATGTGGTAGATAGTGTCCGACACTCCCTATTTCTTCAAACGGAACCTTTTCTATAATGTCATCGGTTAACCATTCATTCAAAACTTGTTTATAAGCTTCATAACAATTGATTTTCTTTTGTTTACCAATAAGTGTGTTCAATTTTCTCTCGTGTATTTCTTTCTTAGTGGGAAGCGGTATGTGTCCTTGTACCAATGGTATGTGCACTTCATATCTTCCTTCATCACTACTGGTTGCTGTTTGGTCAAATTTATCTATTATTGCTTCTAGGGCCTCTAGTTTCGCAAAAGTGTGCAATTTCCACAAATCAGTAACATATAATTCCTTACAAAAAGAGTCGTAATTGTTATAGAAAACAATCTATCAGCGTCGTCTACTGTCACTTTGCATATTAAAATTCACCCAAGCAATGTTTCCTTGCTAACCAACCAATATTGTAACGCAATTAGTTTCCCAGTGAAGATGTTCCCTGCTATATCTGATCCCGTTAAAATTTCTATTGTTCATGTGCCTTGTCGGAAATCTCTACACCGAATTGTTTTAGTTCATCCAAGCACGGACCATCGATTATTGATTGCAAATGACCAGTTGGTCAAAAGCTTCAAAATTACAAGCATAATCACTACTGAGACTGCTCTGCTGAACACGGTAACAATTATCCTCATAGGATACTTAAAGAATTTCTCCGAAGGGCGCATGAGAAACACTTCCTTTCCTCACAGGTTCATATTCCATTTCTACAGTAGTAGTGCTGCAAATACAGTATATGATCTTTGTGACGCCGTATCAACACTCGCTCTTACACACTTTTCTGTCCTATGCTCCTTTACCTTTACTACCAATGTTTGCAGAAATGAATCTGGGGAAATATGATTGATCATAGAATTTTCAATAACTGATTTGACTGCACGGGTAGTTTGTTTTTTCTCCAACATTAGCACCTGTCTTGGCATTCTTACCAAAACGCCGTAGCTACCCTTGCAAAAACTACACTTCAATTTCCCGCGGCACCTTTTACTCATGTCTTTGTGCTTCAAACATCGATAAAACCACCTTTTGCCTTCAGTGCCTTGGTTTTTTCATCGTAAACTTAATCACGTGCAATCGAATAGTATCTCACTACTCACTGGCATGTGAATCATCACAAAAATGCATTTTACGGAACATGGTTTCAGGTTAACTAACTCTGTCGCGGTTGAAATAGTTTCGGTACGATCACATTTCTTCATTTTCTTTACCGTAGACCCATTATTACTTTCTCTCAAGTGAAACCCTGCTACAGCAACAGTTATTCCCTCTTCATTATCTACTTCTTTCATCCTCCTTTGCCACGTACGTAGAGGTTATTCGGGACTACAGGATTCCACTAATTGATAAAGCATAGTTTCTCACTTATCTGGCGTTACTCCTAAAGTATCTAATGCTCGTAACTGGGACTCAATTTTGTCGTAAAAAATTCTAACAGTGTTCAAATTATGCAACACCAGCTTTAAAGTTAGCGAACATACACTTCAACTAAAATATCGTCACGGCTAAAACGAGATTTTAGTCCTTAAATAGCTTTGGTGTAATTATCTTCACTTAAAGGGAAACGTTCCACAAACTGTCTTGCTTTTGCTCCGGATAGATTGTACCAAATTTTGAAACTTGTCATTGATTGCGATATCCAAATCTTCATCAATTCTTTCAACTCAGTTTCTAACTTCACCATCAAACTTCACAACCGGTAGCTTAAACTTGCATTAGTGTTCTATGGTGACAACACTGACCACATCACTTCATTTGAAGTATGCTTGTTTAAAACCTGTTCCACGATGATTCTGATTTAATGAAACTTCGCATCATACTTATCTGCAATTTTTACTTCCATTACTAAATTGCTTCCTTGAAGTCACTGCCCAGTGGGGAGCTCCTGTATTCTGTATTCTTGAAGTTTAGCAAATTTCTCTTTAAGCAAATTAATTTATTTTCCACTTCCACTAAGTCCGCGGATTCAGAATTACACGTTCTTCAACTGCACTGAAACCTCACATGAACACCACTTTCGCAATTGCACGTAGTTTTCTTGTTCTCTCCATAGTATTAAAAGGTTACCAAATGTTATAAACTACGTCAAAATTGAACGTACAAAAGCTACCGTTTTCTATTTATTGCAAGTTACTTTTTCACACAACACACAGACTACTGCCTGTCAAAGCTACAGACAAAAGATGTCTGCAAAAACTGTAGTACCCGATCGGAATATCTTTGATTTTCAACAAATCGTATTCCAGTTCCCCATTAGCAGGGTAATGGTATCAATTGGTGAATCAAATACGTGTCCTGAGATAAATCTTCAAGAATTTATGGATAAATATCAATAACATGGTTTTCTATACTTGCAGGAATTATATATTTGCAGGATCTGGAATGTATGGTGAAGAAAAAAGAAGAGAAAAAGACTCAAATCACTATATCTTTGTGTGTCCATACGTGTTGTCTTATATGTTACTCTGTATGAAAATGTATAAACAATAAATGACAAAACTATTCCCCTACAAACGAAAACGAGGTCTGAATTGCATTAGAATGTACATAACTCCTGACAAAATAAAATGAACAGGGGAACAAACCCTGTAGAATACTCGTAATCCAGCATTATTCACCAAGAAGAAGGAAAAGACTAGAAAATGGGAAACTGGCTGGTTTCAAAATCTCGAGCACATCTTGTAATACTAACACTGTGAAGAGGTAAGAGTAGAAGATGGACCCTGTGTGGTAAAATGGTAATGACAACTATGTGTATACACCGATATATTCCAATTGATTGGCACTTATCGAAAGTTACGCGTTGGGTGTAGGTTTTTAAAGTATCACTTTGAAGTTTCACTTGTAGGAAACCTCTTCTATATCGCCACATATAGTAAGCAATGATGACTGCTTTGAATTAATTTTCTTATTTTAACACATATATTTTCTGTGTGTTTATAATTTTGAATTTGTATTATTTTAAAGGTGTTACTTAACAAAATCGTGTACGAACTTTGTAGTAGTAGTATCTTTTATTATTTTTTTTTAATTTTGAACACGACATTTTAAATATACTGGTAGCGAATATTAATTCTACTTCTGTTTGGCATTTATTTCAGCCTTAAGTCCTTTACATTTTGTTTCGATATTTTCCATTCTTAAAAGAGAACTCTTACCTACCTAAGTACTATGTAACAAGGAGTTACAGGCACCATGTATAGGGGCTACCCAGATTTATAACATTTTGATTTTTGTTTGGGCCCATCTTACCACCCTATTCTTGTGATTTCATAACACAGAGTGAAGAGAAAATTAAATGCAACTCCCGCACGAACATTTTTGTTCTTCTCCGGCCAGCAGAACATCTCCAATTGAAATATTTAAGGTATTTAGGCACCTTTTAGCTTAAGCCCTCATCGGCCTATTTTGTTTCCCATTCCCAACTACTTACACGGCATTCAGGGTGTCTACCACCCTGGAAAACATGGAATACTCAGGGATTTTACAAATCTGGAAAACTCAGGGAAATCTATAATTTAAGAGGGATACTGAGATAAATGTATGGAGTGAACCTGTCCACAACAGGTAAGAGCACTGGCCCGGCAAGGCGGAGGTCCTGTGTTCGATTCACACTGCTGACTGGATTTTTTAGTGCTAAAATCCCCTATTTTAAAGAGGATTATTATTTGCGCAATACCAATAATGTACGCGATGCTTGGACTGCGTGGTAGTGTGATTAAAAATGGCATTATGTATTATTTACATGTTGTACTACAATAAGAACTCAGGGAATTTGGAAAGCATGATCTTGGATAACTAGGAAAACTAAGGGAATTCCAAGTTACAAAATTAGTAGACACCATGGGCATTGGGACTGGAATGCTCAAATGATTTGCTCAAAAATGTTATCTCTAAAGGTGGAGTGTGGAAGATTTTTCTTATAGCAGAGTTCATAATTTATTAAACTTTTTTTTTATAACCTCGACTGCATTTATCACATTTATTACACATAATCTTTATTTTAAAAAATACAACTGAGGACTCAGTGACTGAAGGAGCTCTCCCTCAAAGTTAATAAGGTTGTGATTACCAATAATTATTTGCATTCGTCTTTCACTTGTCTGCGATGTGATGATCACTAATTGTTATTGCCTTGGATGGACTCAGGAGTCCCAAGAGTTTATCCGACAACAGTGTTCATTCGATTGTAAACAATAGTCAGACAAACTCAAGAGTTTGGTAATTACGACCTTATTGACTTTGTAGAATTGTCCCTCTTACACCGAACCCCTCAATAACTGCCACCCCTCCCAGAATCACTTCTTCTCCCTCCGAGAGGTAAAAGAATCCGTCACAGAGAAGACTAATGTATGAGAAGAAAAAGTTCATCGTCAAGTTCTATTGGGGATTTCAAAAGGGTCGCGATCGGTAAAGACAGTTCAAAAAGTATTACGACAAAGCTCTTCCCACATAGCTCCCCATCACCCGTGTCAGAAGTATGTTTGAGGCAGATAACAATATGCTAGTTATTTAGAAGCAGCGTTCTAGAAGGAAACGTATGTATATAAACCCGTAGATGAAGAGACAGTGATCCAAACTTACCCCGGTAGTTGACAAAATCCTTGCGTTTAGCGATTGGTCAGACGGGATTATTAAAACGCAGTGTGCATTGAAATTTTAAACGCAACAAGTGGAAAGATTCCAAGATTACTACAAAGTATGTATACGAATGCTATACGGACAGAATAATCTAATTTTGTGAATTTTACATTGCACAATGTGAAGAGGACGACCCGAGATAATTTGTTTGTTACACGGTTTCATTAATTGTCATAATTGAATTTGATAATCCCTATGTTATGGAAGAGAACCATGTAAACCTGCAGTGGATAACAGTGCAGTTTAGGTTGACGTATAGGGGTCTCGTGGGGCCGTTCGATTTCGACGGTACTGTTGTTGGTGATATTTACCTGAACTAACTACACGAAACTTCCTCTGTTTGGAAATTATACACATTTTTATCTTCAACAGAACGAGGTACCTCCCTACCTCCATCGTAGATTAGGGACTTGCTTCATGAGCATTATCCTAACAAATGAAATAGATGATGAGGGTTCGCCGAAAACCGCAAAACCGGAATTGAAGAATGCAATTAAACGAGAATGTGAGACAATATCGCGCCTAATGCTTCTTAAAATAGTGATTTCCCCTAAGCCACGTTATAAGTAGTGCCTTCCCGCATGGTCACTCATTTAAACACTTACAATAAATACTATGTTCACATATAGGTCCTTTTTTAATTTAAGACCCAAATACTGAGTAAAAGCTTATCAGAGTTACGTACGCTTACAGAATGTATACATTATTGTGCGACACCTCTATGAATTTGGCTCAAGTTAATATAAAAAGAAGTGTACTTACTAAAATTCGGAACAATTATAAAATACATTAGTGACGAAAATCCTTGCACTTACCTGAAAAGAACAAGAAAATGTAAAATTAGAAAATAAAGAATTTAAATCGAATAATTTCATATACAAGATTATCTTTAGATTTAGACTATTTTGTGTAATACTATAACAGCATTCTAATGTTTATTTAAGACCTACAAATTTTTAAGATAACAGGAAAGAAAGGAAACTATAACAGAAAACAATATAATATGAATTTCTACGACGTTAAATAGAGAGACCTTATCGACAATAGACAGATAGAAAATTTGTTAAAAATAAATTAATAAATAAAGATACAAGCAATTAATGACATAAAATAGACCTTTCTATAATTCTAGTTGTAATTGTAATAGTTTATTAACGTGTTATGAGCAGTATTACAGTCTCTATAATACGACTCATAAACATACTATATTATATAACATGTTAGTTCATATTTTGAAAATTTACAATATTTGCCGATATAAAATTAAATTATTTACATTTAACACTCACAGTACAATTAAAAATAAATTGTACAATACAGCACAGTATAATAGGTATGTTTCGAGGCTAAAAAGTAGGAGATTAAAATTGCTAAAAATGGTAAACAGTCCTCATCCTGGATTGAGGTTTACTTTGTCAGGTTGTTATAATTAGTTACTATCTTAGTTAGGATATTCTTGAGAATTGCTTTTGTTTTAATTAAGTCATGGTTCCTCATATTACGTGTGGGTACTCTAATCATAATATTCTGCAAAAAAATTATAATATACTCGACCTGTGAGTAAATGTTCTGTAAATTTCATATCTATATTTTTTCTACTTTCGTACGCAGGTTCAACATGAAAATATTGACACCAATATCCATAACGATGTTGCTAGTACGGTAACTTATATTTACGACACGTAATCTCAAAAAAACATTTCTGAATACCCTTAATTTCATCTGAATCTGTTTTGGTATTACGATGCCATACCGACCCAGCATATTCTATTTTAGTCCTGACTAATATATACAAAGATCATCCTGAAAGTAATGCCTCCTCCAGCATAACTTGTGTAATCTTTAATAGATTTAAATAAAATTGTGATGATGTATACTATGTTACTAATGTAGAGAATATTTTACTTTCAAATTCCTATGTATG
Source organism: Lepisma saccharinum (assembly GCA_022664845.1). Classification (NCBI taxonomy): domain Eukaryota; kingdom Metazoa; phylum Arthropoda; class Insecta; order Zygentoma; family Lepismatidae; genus Lepisma; species Lepisma saccharinum. The sequence continues at coordinate 101,109 of JAGDQP010001042.1, forward strand.
CAACATCTGACAGGGAAAAACAAAAACCAGTGATAAAATTCCTGCAAAAAGAGAAATGTCAGGCCGTAGAAATCCACAGAAGACACCTGGCGGAGTATCGAGCTGTCACAATCAACATCAGTAATGTCCGAAGATGGATAAATAGGTTTAGAGAAGAGGTAAGATCAGTAGCTGGCAAACAAGGGAATGGAAGACCCACAAGTGCAGTGACAGATGTAAATAGACGAGTAAATGACAACAAATTGGGCGATGGTCATGTGACTGTCCAGGAGCTGTGTGGCGCTGTTGATTTTGGTCGTAGTGCTATGGAAACATTAATGAAGAAGCTAAAGGAAGCAATCAGAAGGAAGGGACGTCACATTCCACTTGATAGTGTTGTGTTACATCGTGATAATATACGTCTCCACGCCTCAGTGGAGATTGTACAGGCTATTGCGAAAATGGGGTAAACTGATATGCCCCAACGCATTCTGATTTGGCTCGTTTTTACTTTTAGTTGTTTGTCTTTTTGAAAAATATCCTTCGTAGAGAACATTTCAATAATGTACAAGACGTTAAACTGGCTCTGAAGTTATGGGTGAAACAACCACCACAGGATTTTTTTTAAATGGATTTTAGGAATAAATTCAAAGATGACGAAAGTGTATACATAATTATGAACAATATATTGAATAGACTTGAATTGTTCGCAACACTTTGAAGTATTTTGCCACCAAGTTTAATAATTTGACTGATACAAATAAAAATTTCATTAAAGATTAGTCATTACTTTCAGGATGACCGTTGCATAAAAATATAAAATTTATATTATGTACAAGTTTACTGCATTGATTAAATACATAAACAATTTGTTTATTGCACTGTGCAGTTATTGTGTTTTTATGTCCATGGAACTTTAAACTATGTTCAAATATTACACTTTAGTCCTTAATTAAGTATACTTTATGAATAACACTCTCAAAATTATCCTATAGTTACTTTCTATGCAATTGGTTTTATTTGTGAAATAAATGCAATTTGTTTTCTTAATGTTTATTTTCATTTTGTTTTCTTTGAACCATTAACCAACTGCATTTATAAGAATTAACTGATTGTAAGAATACTGTCGAAATAATGAAAATATTGATTCTAACTAGGAATACTTCCCCAATTGTAAAACATGTTTAGAAAATCTGAAATGTGGATTTGATAATCCATTACAAGGTATGTATGACTTTTGGCATGGAAGTACCTGCTGATGGCCATAAATCTCTAAGCCATGGCTCAATAAAACTAGGACGTATTCATATTTGGCGATGTCTACAAAATTGAGGTGAGCAAGTAGTTAGCATTTAAGGAAATGTTTCGGAAGTAGTTCAGACAGCCTAGCCGAATAAGCCAAAAGTGAACGTATAGTTTAAGACTTATTCAAGTTGTAGAGAAACATTGCTACCTGCATAAAGTACTCTAACATGTTTGATTGTATTTAATTCAGTGGTTCTCAATTAATGTACAAATATGTGATAGAAAATTGAGCCGAAGTATCATAGAAACGGTACTAGTTTTACATTCTTATATTAAGGATTGAATCCTATATATTCATACCAAAATTGAAGCAAATAAGTATAAACGTTCTCACATGAGGCACTAATGTTCGTTTTAGTAATTGAGACAATAAACTACTTACATTTGCGTATGAACGGAATAGTTTGGTGCCTGTTTTGTCTACAAACGCTTAATTTGGACTATTAATAAAATTTCAGGAGAGAAGCTCCTGGGGGGGCCGCAGCCCTTGAGGTGATTTTGTATCCCTATGGACGGAATATTTTCCTATAGATTTTCTGGTTCCGCCGGTAGAATCGCTTATCTTTTACTATTAGTAAATTTGCGGAAGACTAGACATGGGAGGTTGCGGCCTCTAAACGTAATATATTTTTTCTGGTTTCTCTTTTAGAAATTGTTATTTTCGACTACTTCGACATTTTCGGGAGAGGTGAAGGGGGCCTTCGCACCTAAACGCATATTTTCTGGTTACCTCTCTGAATACGCATAATTTTCACTATTCGGAAATTTTCGGGAGAAAAGTCGGCCCTATGCCCCAAAAGGTGCTTTTTTTTTTGCGTAGCGACGGTATCGTTTGATGTCATTTTTCTGGTTAGCCCTGTAATAATGCTCTTTTTATTATTTTGAAACTTTCGGGAAAGTGCAAAGGGGAGCCTGAGGCCACTATACGCCTTGCCTTTGATTTTCAACAGAATAATTTTATTATTTTTTATGTGTTTCCGTCTAAAAATGGTTATTCTCGAGTATTTATTCATTTTAGATAGTGAGGTACGAAAGGCTTCGCAATCTAAACATACTGTTTTTCTGGTTAACTCTCTAAGTACGTTTAATTTGTAATATTCAATTAATTTCTGTACATCGTTAGGTTAAGTGTGACATCATTCGGATCAGTCATTCCTATATACGTAATGCTAAAATAGGTGTTTAATAATTCAGTCTCATTGCCATGAAAACGGTAAATAATTTGATATTCTGATGGCGTTCAAGTCTTAAGGATGGAGTCCCATACAATCATACGAAATTTGAAGCAATTTAGTCTAAACGCTCTCGCATGAAGCGTGAATGTAAGTTTTATTAACTCAGATTCGTTACCATGTAAACGGTATGACGGTGAAACCTTTGGCATAGTAGAAACATCGAGTGCTGTCCATTCTATCGGAATACTGAGTTTGGGTGTAATGCTGTTGTAGCGTAATTCGTAAAACAAATTCTTTCTTTGATTACCGTTACCATGGAAAACATATAACTTTTCATTCACTCCGTCACAAACTTTCGTCCGTAAACCTTCTCCGTCACAACTATTACCACTGTACGAAAATTTGTGATCATTGGTCCAGAAACCTCGAGGGAGTTTAAATACAAAAGGTATAGAGTAAAAGTATAAGCATATAACATAAGTAGAATACTCGCTATCGCTCGCTAACCTCAATTATTAGGATTATGAAGTTGGGCTGTTGGAACATTGGCATATTTAATTAAATATCTTCGTATTTAATTGAATAATCAAAACCAACTTTCACGTCTTAATGTAAAATGTACAAACTATCCAACGGCATGCAGAGTGTTGTCATAAATGATGCAGTGCTCCCAACTTAGTGTATATTTTTGAAAGAGCACTACGTCAGGTTATTATATTTTTTGAAAGAACACATCAAACAAAAAGTAATATAGCACGCGCGATATATGTATAGTGTTGGAAACTTTAGAAGAAACAAGTTGGAATAAACCTCGGTGTGGCCGAGAGGTTAGAGCGCTTGCTTCCTGTGCGGGTGGTCACTGGTTCAAATCCCTCCGGGGTCCATTCAACGCCGTGGTTCGGAGCCCACTTTACCGAAAACTGTAGTTTCCGACTTTCCGTCCTTACAAGCTCAGCAACTCATTCAAGACGTTAATAAAAATCCAGCCACTCACTCACAAGTTGGACTACTTCACCGTCAGCCCCTGGTGCATACAATGCAAAATCTACATTAGTGGCGTAATCCGATTTTCCATATTTCAACTAGTATCGTATAGTGTCACTCTGGACATAAAATAGTACTGAACGACCAAAGCAATGTTGCCAAAATGTAATATTATCAATAAGAATTTAAATAATGAAAGACATAAGCAACTCGAATAATAATTGTATGCATGAAATCAGAGAGATTGAATGACGTTAAACATACAACAGTAGTTAGTGAATACTAATAATTTCGCGGAGATATATAATAATTTGTAAAGATGGCAACACTTCATTTATTTTTGTGTTTGGCTCGTAGCACATTTTCTAATCACCGGACTGGTGCAATTGAGACAGACGATACAATTGGTAGTAGTTCAAAGGGAGGCGTTTGTTTCCAGTTATAAGCCGCTGAATTATGTATTGCAGCAAGTTTCAATATTAACATTGAGTAGTGCTAACTGAAATAATGATATATGCCATGAATCCGTTTGTATTCTATCAATATTGTAAGGATATTATATTATCTTTAAGAATTCTAAAAAAATAAATGCATAAGCTACTCGAATAATAGTGGTATGAATGAAACACATTAAATAGGTTGAATGACGTAACACTTACGTCAGTGGCTAGTGGATATTAATATCATGGTATTTTGTAGAGACACCGCAGAGAAAGTGGTAAAGAAGGCAATAATGTATTTATTTTAGATGAAATTAGCAAAAGCCGTACAAAATTTCTCGTGTTCCTATAAATTAAATAAACTCTATGAAATTATCAATGCCAACTATCTATATCAAACAATTGGCACCAACTGCAAATAATATTGTTATTTCGAGAATGTGTTGTAGATTAACTATCAACAAATGTTATTTTACTTCCTACACCATTTGAAATCCTATGATTTGTTTAACTTATATTGCGACTATTAGGTTTGCATTACTCTATTAATAGAGACAGTAGAATTTCGTGATTTAAGGTGTTTAAATTTCGTGAGTGAAAATGTTAAAAAAATCGTGAGTACAAGGTCAAATTTCGTAAATGCAAGGGTCAATTTCTTGAGTAGCTGAAAATTAGTAGTTTCCAATGACGTTTTAAAACTTTAAACATAAATCTTGTACATTAGACTATGAGAGATTTCTTTCAAAGTTTTTCTATGTGTTGACCAAAAGTCGAAGAAATATGATAAAGATAAATTTGAAACTGTTTTCGTCATATACCTATGAAAAGTCAGCTGAATGCTTAATAAATAAATTCCTTTATAGTTGTATATGTGCGTAATAAAATGTTTATAACTGTTTTTGTAAATTGGAAAAATGTATGTGAAAAACTTAAATAAATAAATATTAGTATTTATAATATTCTTAGACACCTAGATAAAGTGCATTTCTTTGGAAATAACCATCTGTTAATACTGACATTTATTTATTTAAATTTTTCACATACATTTTCCCAATTTACAAAAACAGTTATTAACATTTTATTACGCACATATACAACTATAGAAGGAATTTATTTATTAAGCATTCAGCTGACTTTTCATAGGTATATGACGGAAACAGTTTCAAATTTATCATTATCATATTTGTTCGACTTTTGGTCAGCACATAGGAAAATTTTTAAAGAAATCTCTCATAGTCTCCATTTGAAACTTTGCTTTGCTCTTTCCGATAGCGAAATTTTTGGTGGAGTTATATTTCATATGTTCGACTTATTTTCACAAAGCTTTTCACCGAATAGCGCCAAACGTACACAATGAATGTACGTTGTGATAATCTAGTTCGAATTTTCCCGCTAGATGGCAAACCATGTTCTCAAATTTGTTGCCATCAATGGTACTATATTATAACATTTTCTGTGCTATGTGAGTCCGGTGACAGGTTTTTGAAAAAGGAACTGTAATTTTTGTCTGATTGTTTAGTCAATATTTACGTGAATGAATGAATGAAAATTGTATAATTTCTTTAGTAGTGCTCAGAATTCGTGGATGGAGGCAAAGTGACCAAATTTCGAGAGTATTTCGTGAGTTAAAAAGAAAGTTTTCACAAAATGTTAACAGCCATGTGATTTCTTTAGTGTTTAAAATGTTCGTGAATATGCGAGTCGCGAAATTCTTCTGTTCCTGTCTATAAATGAACAACTTCACAACTTACTAACGTAACAATTAAGCAGGACTAGAGATGAATACACCAGGCACGTTCTGGTCCACCGTGCTATCGGGCATTCACAAGACCTCACTGCGCCACTGTTCGAATATGTTCGATTGATTAAAATCTTAATTTTATCCATAATAGTAAGTGTAACCCAATACAGTATTAAGTGTAACCCAGAGGTTAGGAATAACTAGAAAGTGTAACTCATTTCATAAGCTAAATGACATTAAATAACACTCTTAGTTAGCCCTTTTTTTAATAATCCAGTCTTTGTTGAAACGCGCAACAAGCAGATAAACAGGAGAACTCGGATATTCAAGTCATGATATAATCATTTCCTCATTTCGTTATTAAGTACTAGTAGAGTAATTCCGGGAGTGATGTTCCACATCACAATAAAATATCACAGTACGGCGTTAACTCTTACATTCGATTTGGTGTTATAGATATTTTCAAGGTAAGATGATTCACAATACTTTTCTGCGTACCAGAGAGAATTGCAAAAATCGAAGACACTGTTTGCCCATCTGTACCAACTATGCTACAACTTGGAAGAGACGCATCACCCCAATAAAATTAATACACTTTATCTGACAAATTAGGTTGCATTTGTTTATTAACATTGTTGTATATGGCTGAAATATCTGGCTCATCCTCGACACAAGAAACATGTTTTAAGCGATATATAATATACTTTCCCTCAATTTATTTCTCATAATAATTACGTTTAAATTAGAAATAATTCAGAGGTAATGAAACACTCATATATATATATAACGAAAACTCAAAAATAAATTTAAGTTTACAGAAACAGAATAAGGGTTTTAAATAATGCAATATTGCTACAAAAGGGTAAATACAACATGAAAACAAGTTTTGTTGGGAAAAAACCTACTAAGAAAAATAAAACTGAAAGTCTCAGTATATTAACAGTATAGACATAAACGATGATAGTACCATTCGTTAAAGCAATGTTAAACAATATGTTGTCAAGCACATCAATACAAATGTTTCAGTCGATACATTTTTTGTTTTGTATTTTCAAAAATATCTGGTGTAGTAAAAAGTAATCCATTATTTTTGCATGACATTGAAGGCTTGACTTACCATAGTTAGAATGATCCGATTTAGGTCACATATGCACCGTTTTGTTCGATAACATGTTGCCATTTGGAAGGTAATATCATGATGCCTCTCTCATAGAAGCCCTTGTCCCTATTGGCAAAAAATTGAGACAGTCGATGTTCACAAGCCTCTCTTGACGCGAATTTTTCACCAGCAAACGTGTTCGCCATGGACAGGAACAGATGGTAATCACTCGGTGCCAGTTCCGGACTATAAGGTGGATGCATAAGAACCTCCCAACCAAGCTCCCG